>APFE030185312.1:21586-100869 GCA_000404065.3 Pinus taeda
ATAACGTGATATAGTATATTATAGTAGTATTCAAATAATGAAAACTTGACTTCTTATATCATCACATAAATCAATAAACCAATATTTGATCTCAAAAAATATTAAGAAACTCATATCATTATAGCATAAACAATACTTTACTAAATGTAAACTTGACTTCATATACAATATCATATCATATAAGGAATTAAAGCAAAGGGGGACTTTGTTTACATCTTTTATATATTTTGGAACTTTCTCCTCAGTGGAAAATTTTTGGTTCATGGTCAATATGTTTGGCCAACAATAGTGATATTGTTGTCAGCATGTAATAAATTCCTTGAAGGACAACGCTTATCTATTTGTTGACTTTGGGGTTTACCTTTTTATAGCCATTTTCACATATGCTATTTAGTTGATTTTGTAGCTTTAAGTTTTAAATTATCTTATTTAAATTTGTATTTTTAATACAATGATGTGATATCTTAATTTTGAGATTATAATTTTGATAAGCATCAGGGCTACGAAGACTTTTTTATGGTCATTTTCACATCTATCATATGGTTTTGTTTTGTATTTTTTTCCCTGTTTAACTTATTTTTTATTAGGATGGTAATCTCATTTTAATTATCAATTTATAATTCCAATAAATATATGAGGAGTGTTGTTAATATTTTTGTATTAATTTATTAAATATATTTTATAATATTTTGTTAATAAATATTGAATTATTTTTAAATATATAGTTTTGTTAATTAAGTTTATTTTAGGTGGTTGAGAAAAATGATGTTATCTTTTCTATTTAGGTTTAATTTTGATAAGTGATATAATGAACACATATCAAGTATATTGTAGTAATAGTTTTGAATTTTTTTATTAAATGACTTTAAATCTTGAAGAATATCGATAAAGGAGTTTTCTGGTGATTATATATGATTTTTCATAAAACGTAGTTTAATTAATAGATAAAATAATCTTTTACTGGTATTTTTCTAGTCAATTTTGCCAATCCAGGGGTGATCTTTAAGAATCATAAGTTTAAGCTGTTTAATTTGCAAATTTCAAGTACATCCAGGGTTGTTCAGGGTGTTGAATCCATTTATGCATTCAAAAATTTATTCTAAACAATAAGAAATCGCAATCTCACAATCTTGCCTGTAATGTATTGGATTATGGAGAAAATACCATTTTGTCTATTAGTTAGGCTACGCCCTTTTCATAATAGTATTATATAGTTTAGTATTTATTTTAAGTTATTTAATTTTGTGATATTTTTTCTTTTTCTAATTTTTGGAATTTGGAAATATAAAATGTTGGCATTATCATTGATTAAAGCTTGTAAGTTTTCACAGTTGTACTTAATGTAATAATATTTTTCAATATGAACTATGTGAATTTGTAGGAAACATCCAACATTTTGAGTGGTCACTCCACCCATCATTAGGGACTTAAGAAGCTATAGAATGAAGTGAGAACAAAGTGCCCAAGTAAGGTAATAAATATGTAAAAAAATAGCCGTTGAAAGGAGGGGAAAATAGTCATTGAGAAATAGATAAGAAATTAATAAAATAAAAAATAAAATAAAATTATAGAAGAAGGGAGGGGAAAATTAAAAGGAGATGAGAAGACAAATGAAAGATTTATTTTTTTAATCTAATTTTTTAAATATGAAAAATTATTAAATAATAAAAACGATATAAAATTAGATAAAATAATTAATTAAATTAAGATTAGAGAGGAGAAGAAAATATATAAGAGAAATAAAGGGATGACTTAAAACAAAGATGAACAATTCAGTAAGATGAGAGGAGAAGGGAAAGGAGAAAAGAAGGGATAAACTATAACAACAATGAAATATTCAAGGAAAAGGCAAGTGAAGAGGCAAGAAACCCATAGACAGAGGGGACATGTATTATTAACCGAGGTAGTGAATTATTGGTTTCCAATAATCAATGAGTTTATAGATGTCTTCTCGATTGAAGTTATTGGGGTGTTTTTCAATTTTGTTAGTTTCACGAATAAGGCAAGTGGAATAATGAGGGGTAATGGTAAGAACTTTGATTTGGTGAAAACAAATGAGATGTTTCAAGCTATGAGAATTTTCAACACTAGTGGACTTTGTTTTACGATTATGGTTAGTGTTGGCTATGTATTCTTTGAGGTGGGATTTGAAAGATCTTTCTATTTTCCCATTATATGATATTCCATAAGAGTGAGGGATTTGGTAAACACGAGGAGGAAGAAGGGGATCATATTTGTCTTTGGCAGTTCTAAAAAAATGTTTTAGAGTTCTAAAGGGTTTGAAAATTGTTTTTATATTATTTTTTGTCAAAAATTTAGAAGTATGGTTAGTAGTGCCTTAAATATATGGAAGAGAAATGCAGGTTAAAAGGGGGAAGATGTGGTGGAGTTAGCTTAGTTGAATTTATGAGTAGGATGGAAATATATGTGAATTTGGGTGGATGCATACACATTAGCATGGAAAAACTTTAAAAAGATAGGTTTTTTCTTTTTCAATGAGTTGGGGATCAGAGATGAAAAAGACTTGAGTGGCAAGAGTTATAAGGACAATGAATTTTTGGGCTTGGTGATGGTGTGACTGGCCATGAAGGTATTTGTTAGTGGGAGTCCTTTTCTAGTAAACTTGATGGGTCAGGGTTCCATAGATTGCCAAGAATTGAGAACATCAAGAAAGGAGAGAACATTATCTACCTTCATTTCCATAGCAAATTAGATATGGGGAGAGACTATAATGTTTAGGTGGTTGTGGAAAGAATTTAAGGCAAGGTGCCCATATGGCTAGACCACAAAGGTATCATCAACAAATAGATACCAAAATTTGGGATTTTGATGGAAGGTGTTTAAGGATGAGCTTTCAAATTAACAAAAAAATTATCACAAAATTAAATAACTTCCTAAAAAATTATCAAGATAAATACTTAACTATAGTACTATTATGAAAAGTCATATATAATCATGATGCGACTTCTCTAGCCCCCAAGCAATATATAAGATATTCGACATAATATAATCACAATTAGATTCCTCCAGCGTATACACAATATATAAGATATTCAACATGTATAATCATATTAAGATTCCATTAGTCTATTAGTGAGATATTCTCTGAGATTCAACGTCTTTTAATAATAAGACTCAAAACCATTACAACAATATACTCAATATATGTTCATCATATCACTCATAAAAATTAAATTTAAGAAAAATAACATTATTTTTCTCAACAATTCATCTATATATTAAATTAACAAATCTATATATTTAAAAATAAAATAATTAATTTATATTTATTTATAAAACATTATAAAAAAATATTTACTAATTAATTAAACATCATCATAATAATTTTTTTTATTTAAAATTTATAAACAAGATGGAAAATAAGATAATAAGAATTAGCTATCATATATATTAAAAAATATAGATTTTTTAACCCTTTTTTCAAAGAAAAGAGAAAAGAGAGATATATGGAGTGCCTATTAAAGTTAAATCTGAAATTCTTGATTAAACTTTGTAATCTCAAAGTTTATGAAAATTATAATCCAATAATAAACCTAAATTTAAATAAAATAATGAAAAACTTAATAATAAAAAAATTAACCAAAGAACAAATGTAAAAATGAATATAAAAAAGCTAAGCACCAAAGTCCTGAGTGAACTTTGTAGGAAGTCAACAATTAGGTATGTGTTGTCGTGCATGGAATTTATTACATTCTGACATTAAATATTTTACGAAAAAATCCAATTTATATGGATATGATATGATATGATACGATGGTGTATAAAAAGTCAAAGTTTTCATATATATATATATTGATACGGGTTTGTTTTGGACTTGTCTATAATGCGACTTTTTGGAGATTTCGGTGACGGAATCCGGCGGAAGAAATCGAGGTTAAATCTTGATTTGTTGCAGTTAAATTGGTTTTTTAACTGCATATTTGGATTCAGCACCCTGAAAAACCCCTGGGACACTTTGATTGTGCAGAAACTAGCTATCAAACTTGCAATTCCAATAAATTGCTGCCGGATTTTGACTGGAAAAACCCACTAGAAAGGCTTTCAAAAAGTCGCATTATAGACAACTGCGTTTGTTTTTATGTGTTACGATTAAATATTAATTTATTGAATTATTTTGGGATTGTGTGATAATATAAGACTGTTACGATTAAATATTAATTTATTGAATTATTTTGGGATTGTGTGATAATATGAGATTGTTTCTGAGTTATTATTTTTAATCAGATTTTTTTTTTCAATTTTTTATAAGATTGTTTTTAAATGTTAAATTATTTTTTTAATGAATTAAAATTTTTTATAAATTTTTATTGGAGTTGAGAGATTTATTTTAGCAATTTATATGTTTTTAAAATAAAATAATAATAATGTAATCAACTTTTTATATATTTTTAAGAAATTTTTTGTTAAAATAAATATTTTAATGTTAATATAAAATATTTTAATGTGGGTTTCATAATATTTTTATATGAAATTAATAATTGACATATATTTAAAAAATATATTAATAAATAAAACATTTTAATTTGCACTGTAAAATGTTTGATTGTACCATGTTATGTTAAAATATTTTGATGTCAATTATGTATATATTATATATCATTTAAAAAAATCATGTATATAATATGAAAGAATAAGTTTTTATGGTTAAAACCTATATTTGGTCCTATATACACTCTATATAGCATTCAAAAAAACAATTTAAACAATGAAAAATAATACATTGTAATTTACACTCTGAAAAGTTTGTATATAAGAAATTTGATCCCTCTTGGCTCATGTTAGATTAGTACTTAAAATGGATCTATGTAGGTGTTAGGCTAAAGTTAAGTTTAGGTTTAATTTTCAAGGATAACTTCTGACCCTTGAATTAGAGATCTAGGGCCCAATGCAGGTGGGGTAGCAGGGCTCGAAACCCTGAAGCTTGTGTACGGGCCAAAGATTTGCAATATCACATGACAAAGCTCAAAGCTTCCGATACATAGCTAAGCTCAAAGTTGTAAATGTGAGCCTGCTTCTATTGAAGAAATATCACCAACAATTCGAGTTGTACTGTATGAAACAAAATGAATGTAGATGACCAGAGACCAAAGCTTGGGAGACGAGAATTGAATGAAAACCATTCAATGACTTCTTCTTTTTACATATGCTCAGGAAGGAAAAAAAAAAGATTGTTTTGTTTTTTTTTAAGTACGAAAAAAGTGGAATATATTACCATATGAGATCAAGTTACATGTTTTGTCATCATTGATATTCAAAGCATAACCATCCTATATCATTTTGGGCATGCATCTCGCTTCCCACCCAGTAAACAAGACTAATTATATATACATCATTTTACCATTTTATGGCCTGATATCCAGTTTGTACCCATAAAATATACAGAGGTCATAGTAGCCAATTTATACAAAAAAGAAAAACATCCTTCAGTGCATCATGTGGAGATATACATATAATCCACAAATCCCCATATAATTTTATCACCAAGTCACAGAAGGGAAATAAACCAAAAGGATTATCAAAAAAGAAAAACATTGAGTATACAAAAAATGCAAATATAGTTACCCAAGAAATGGAAACACCCCAACATCCAATATGGTGTCTCCCAGTTTGATTGAATGTGCATACCATCTAGTTTTTCTTGTAGCCCCTGCTTCGATAGCCAATCTGCAGTTTGATTGAAATCCCTTCCGATGTGCATAATCAAGGAATTTTCGAATGAGGACCAAAGATTGTTGATTTTCCTGAGCCATCCGAGGAGCAATTGTTGATTGATTTTTTGCACATCCTTTGACATGATCAATGATAATCTTTGAATCCCCAAATATGTGAATGTCAGGGATGTTGAGAAAGTGTGTAAACCATAAAAGGCCCCAGAGGGCCACTGCTTCCGCCCTTGTATTTTTGCTCTGCACGCACTCCAATGTACCCAAAATTCTTGTTCTTTTGTACTAGCTAACCAAAAACCACATCCACATTTGTTTCTCTGTGTCGCCTCGTCATAAAAACTAGCTAGATACTCCATCTGTGGGCCTGGCAACTTGTGAAGTTCTTTTTTAGGTCTAGTGTTGAGTGATATTCCAACAGAGTAACAAGAAATAATGCGATCAAAAACCTACACAAAGTTGTCTCTAGAGTTTTCAAAAATGTTTTTGTTTCACCATTTCCATATCACCCAGAAAAGGATTGGGGGGATAATTCACTATAGGGATTTTTGTTTACTCCACCATTGCATACATTCCGTGATGTTGGAAAATCGGATACAAGGAAAGCCAATAGAATTGGCCAATTTATTCCATACCTGAACTGTGTTGGGGTATTTTAGAAACTTGTGGTCATTGTTTTCCTCCGCGTTCCTACATATCACATAGATACCTGATCCATGCTAGTGTCTCTTTTGGATATTTTCCCATGTAAGGATTTTATTTTACATACCAACCAGAAAAAGATAATGATTTTTATGGGAATTTCTGTTTTCCAGTAATTATAAAAATTGCATTTCCCCAAGAGCTGGACCTCCTGATTGCAGTGAGTGTTATATATATCATCCACCATGATGTGCCCCACCTTCATCTTTCCCATCCAAGCAATCTGGTCTTTATAACCCTCTCGACAGATTCCTAAAAATTTCATACCAGCACAGATCTGATCCCATTCCCTTGCCATCTGTCCAAACAAGCCCAACTCCTCTGCGCATTTCCAAGTCGGGCAGGGACCCCACCATGATGATATAAATTGGTTCCAAAAAAATATACCCCGATTGTTTATGCAATAGACAATATCCTCAGGTATGTAGCAGCCCACCCCAGTGCCCATAATCTGATCAAAACCAATGATAATCCTGTGCACCGACCCCATTGACCATGCAAGATTTTGAATGAAAAGTTTATCAATTTTTGTGAAGCTAAGCCAGATGGCTGAGCCCAATGAGATCCAATGTGCCCTTTGCAGAAACAAACTGGAAAATCTTGATCCTTTTGGTACTTATATCTAATGATCTTACGTTAGGTACCATCTCCAAAAATCCCCCTCCATAGAGATTTTAGCAATAATGCCATCCGAAGCGTCTTAGGTTCATTATTCCCCAAGCCCCCATACTCTTTGGGGGAATGATTTGGGACATCTTGGCCAAATGAAATTTGTTTTTTTCTCTGCTACCAATCCAGATGTATTTTGCCATAATTCTATTAAGACACTTAATAATAGTAAGTGGGAGATGAAATAGATGAGCCTAGTATACACCCAACTGCATGAGCAAAGCTTGTGTCAATATGATGCGACCCCCCAATGATAAGAATTTGATCTTCCATCCAGAAATCCTTTTATAGAACCGATCCACAAACCACATGCAATCCAAAACTTTACAGTTACATGGTTTAATATGGTATCCAAGATATTTCACGCTGCCCATCATCAGTTTCACAGCCACTCCAAAAAGTCTTTTAATATATGCAACAACCCCCATATCACATATGTCATGGTATACAATAGATTTCTAAAGATTCATAGATAGACCTGTAGCATTTGCAAATTTAGAAAAAACATGAAATAAAGACAACCATGCAAATCGGTTGAGAATCCCCATTATAAGAACATCATTAACGAAGAAACTATGTGAAATGTTAATGTCACGTCCCATGTGCAAAGCATGAAACTGCCCCTCTGCCACCGCTTTTTTTATATGCAAACTTAGCCCATCCATAACGAAAACAAATAATAGTGGCGAAGGTGAGCACCCCTGTCGGAGGCCCCTCCTGACCCAGAAGAAATTCAAGGGATAACCATTGATAATAACAACATAATTTACATTTGTAACGTAGGTAATTATCCACTCCGCACATCTGGACTGTAACCCAATTTTATGAAGAACCAGCTTGAGGTATCCCTAGTCAAGGCAGTCATATGCCTTCTGTAAATCAACCTTCATGATGACAACATTTAATTTTTTTGTGTGAATGGAATGCATGCATTCCTGTGCAATTGCAACAACATCATGGATTTTCCTGTTCTGAAGAAAGCCGAACTGTTCGAGAGTAATGTATCTTGACAGGGTACTCTTCATCCTATTTGCAATCGTTTTTGATATAACCTTATAAATAAGGTTACAGAGCAATATGGGTCGATAATCAAAGAAAGTGCTAGATGGGATCTGCTTCGGAATAAGAGCTATATATGTGGAATTAATATGCGGGTGAATATATCCCTTGGACCTTGACTCCTCCACCATGCCAAGAAGGTCATGTTTAAAAAGATAAAAAAAAAAAGTGAGTAAATAGTTCCACTGTCCATCCATCTGGACCTAGACTCTTATCACCCTTAAAAGATTTTAACACCTCCAGGGGTTCTGCCTCAGAGACAACTTTGAAAAGTTCCAAGTTTGCATTTGCATCAAACATGGTGGGATATAGTTCCACACCGCATAATTGATCCTCAACACAAGTCACATCTCTTTGACTGTAAGCCTTCTGAAAGTGTGATACAACAATGTTACAAATATACCACTGCGACTGAAACCGATTCCCATTAGCATCATTTATCTCCCATATAGAATTTATTTTTCTCCTATGATTTGCAAATCTATGAAAACATTTTGTGTTTCCATACCCCTCCCTAATCCAAATGGTCCTACTCTTAAGGCACCAGGTGGATTCATTAATAAGGAGAATACTCTTCTTTTTAAGTTCTAGTTCATGGATACGATTTTGAGTAGCATCCGGGAGGCAGTGTGTACTCATATGGGGGCGAAAAGCATCCAATTCTCACATAATATCATGAAGATCCTTATCAATTGATATTGCTTCTTATTCTACCAAGCTTTTACCTCCACCTGAAGAAACCCAAGCTTATCCAAGATATACGCCATAGGAGATGTGTCCCGTTCCCCATCTCGAGCCCAAACATTGCACACAAGATGATTAAAATCCGGGTCATCCAACCACACCCGGTTGAATTTGAAAGGCAAACCACTTCTAAAATCCCCCCTCCTCCATTGTAAGATAATGGGCCGATGGTCAGAGATGTAATTGTTTATCACCTTAGCTTGAACATTCCCAAGTCTCTCCACAACCTGCTCATGCAATAGGAAACAATCCAACCTCTTCGTAACATAAGCCATCCTCGCTCTATCGTTGTTCCATGTTGGAGCAACCTTATAAGGGCATATATCAACATAATTGTATTCCATAATATCTTCTCTGATTACCTCCGCCATAGGGTTGACCCTTCTGGTGTGCCCCCATACTTCGTCCAAGCCAACCACACAATTTAGATCCCCTGCAATGATGAGAGATACCAGCCCCAGAATCCCATAAGTAATAAACTTGTCCCAGAAACAACTCTATTCTTGTATGGGGTGTACACATTGAGAATATGAATGTGCCCCATAAGTCCTTTGATATGTCCTTCGAGAAGGATACCATCAAAGCATGAAAAAGCCCTGACCTTGACCCATCAAGGGTCCCATAAAGCCACAAGTCCACAGACAAACCAACATCAACTATGGCAGCTATATGCCACTCTGGAAGCATCTTTCTGAAGTATTTTATCACATGTGGAACCGAGTATGTGGTTTCTTGTAAAAGGATGATATATGGATGAAAATAAAGAAAAATTTGTTTGAGGGCCAGATATTTCGGAGCAACCCCATACCCCGGATATTGAGAGATAGAATGAATGTCATGTTAAACCATGAGTGAGCATCCGTGCTCCAAGGGCCCGAGAAGAGGGAGTATCAGCAATAGGAACCTCAACGAGCAAACAATCATCAGAATAATTGAAAGGGAGAGGCCTGGCATGCCCACAGAAATGCATATTGTCACAGTTATGCCTTTGATGAATGGTGATATTGCCCACAGAGGAGGGATTGATGTGTGGGGATGAGGAGCCAGGTGGTTTGTGGATAGTAAGAGTATGAAGATCTAAGGTCTTCCTCTGTAGAAGAAAGTCCAGATCGCTACCAACAAAATTTGTAGGGGAAGCAAGTGGCGAGTTAGGCGGCGTAAGGCTATTCCTAGGCCCTGGGGAAAGATCAGTGAAATGTGAGGGAGACTGTACAAGAGCATAAATAATATGTGAATATGATGGCACGACATGTGACATAGTAGGGGGAGGACTAACATTTTGTGGAAGTGAGTTTGCCAGAGGGGAGTTAGGAATATTTGGGGGGGGCATTTTCAAACAGGATACCTAACTCATTAGAAGACAAAGGGGATGAAGAAACAATGAATGGTGAGGAACCATATTTCAAAGACTGATAAACAAAGGAATGTGTAGAAAAGGGGCATTCGAAATACTTGATTTATGCCAAGAATCATTTCCATGTTGAGGCACCCCACTTTTGTAACTGTGAACGCCATCTCCATCATGCATCGACACCGATGCAACAAAATAATTCCATACATGTGCCTTATGTCTTCCCCCTAGACGATGTGGGTAATGAGCCAGAAGCTGACCTGTGGGATGACAATTTAAACACTAGAAAGGCACCCCCTAGAAATCTAGGCATTGGGTCAAATGTGTATCCCACAATGCAATTTGATATGATAAGGGAAACCACCTCTATACTCCTTCTCTATCAGAATCTAGGCAACTCTTTTATCGTGAGCCCTTAAACACTGCGGGTCAACATATATAAGCTTTCCAATAACATTCCTAATGTCCATGTTAACCTACTCAGTCTAGAGTTTAATAGGAAATCCTGACAGTTTTAACCCAGATTAATTTATTCTGAGGGGTATCTTTCAGAGGGTTGAAACCAATATACCAGGAATGAAGCGCCAAAAAACTTTTGCCATTTATCCACGGAATGGCCTTAATTTTTATTAAGTCATCATGGCTGAGAAAGTGAAAACTGTACCACCCTCGTAATAGTCTCACCACAGTAGGCATGTATCCCAGCATATATTTCCATTTTGTATCGACCTAGATATGCATCTAAGCTTCACTTAGATCCACAAAGTGCCACCTACCGACAAGAGTGTTCTTCTGCAAGCTGGTAATATGATCATTCAACACATCAAGCAAGTTTCGAGGTGGTGATATTAATAGAACGATGTTGATGCTGGGATTGTTGTTCGATATCCGCGTGATTAACCCCATGCAAATCGAAAGCCACATGCGAACCATCTAGCACTTGAATTGAGTCTTGTTGTGTGTGCCAAGTGTCGTGAACCCGAGTGCCACCTCGCCTATCCACCTCAGAAGAAAGGAGAATTTTTGGCTTAGCCTCCATGATAGCACGTATGAATGCCTCATGAGTAGAAGTTTCGGTGTCCAACACAACCATACCCCCGGTATGGAAGAATGTTCAAACCCAAATACTTAGTAAAAGAAATATTGAACCTACAGGCATAAAAGAGTGCCAGAGAGGCAGATAATTATTAATGGAAAAAACCCAGGGAATCACTGTCAATAATCTAGGGATCAGAAAAAAGACGACCAATGAAAAAGGTGGACACATGGAGAATAAAACCCACATCAGCCAAATGGAAGGTACCACCGTTGTTGCATAATCCAAAACAAGGTAAAAAAGTTACAAGGAATAAAAAAATGGAGATCGCGATATGAGATGGTGTACGGAGATCCCAAATCATATGAACAGTAGGAATGGATGTCAGGAAGTAATAAAGAGTAGTAGGTTTAGTCCACTTCCAAGAGTAATGTCCAACTGCCACCCCGCGCAATTTGAAAATTGCCAAAGAAACAACTTCCCGCACTGGAAATATCAAACTAGCCCAGAGCTGGAAACTAATACACATCAGAAATAGAGAAACACCAAAAGAACATTGAGCCAAAATGGATAGTGTGAAGATAGAACTAAAAGTCTTCACAACAGCAGCAACAACAACAACCCATGCAAGTCCACCACCCATTGCAAATCTGGAAACCAAAATATTTGCATGGATGGAAATAATGAATGAGTTTATCCACCGTGCCAGAGAGAGTGGAAGTTGTTTGGGTACAGACAACAAACCTCCTCGAAGGAGCCTGGAGGACAAACCAAATTTAGGATCTCAGTCCCGATAGGCATTTAAACGCTTAGATAAGGGAGATATGTGGGTCATAAAGATACAAAAAAGGATATATATCGCAAGAACAAATAACATATATGTGAAAGGACTCCGACTGAAGAAGACCAAATAAAGATTTTGTGTGATTAAGGGACATACTATACATACCCAAGGAAAATACCAAATTCATCCAAACATAAAAATATATTCAGTCGTCCCTAACACATAAAAAACAACCCCAGAAAATGATACCCCAGGGTTAAAGTGGGGGAAAGAGATAGACACCGAGTAAAGATACCCTAGGGTTACAGTGGGGGAAACAGATAGACACCGAGTAAACCTAGTACTATTAGCGTGTATCCATATGAAACCCAATCATGAAAAACAAGAGAACGAACCTGAATCATTATCTCCGTAGATCACAAAGCTTCACCTCATGGCCTTGTCACACCCTCTTGGACCTTTCATATCTTATCGCGAAGAGAACACGAGCCATGTACCAGGTTTTTCCACCATTTCATTCTACTGGTCCATTGATTGCTGCAATTAAATTGTTTCGATTTGCTGGTCTGCCCTGTAAAAGCAATGCCTCAGCAGATCTCTCACAACACATCACTCAATTGATGCACTTGTCACCACACCAAATTCTGTCCACATCCAAATTTTAGATTCACAATGTAGCTGATTTGCAGATCTATAACGCTACCACTGAATTCCATGAGGTTCACTCCAGCATGTCTTGGCTCCACACCTAATTTGGCTCCTCTCCACATATCACATGCCTCTCTTCAATCAAATCCTATCTCCCGAGTTCATAGCATATGTGGATTATCACATTGGCTATGTGAGTTATAACCGCAGGATTTGCGGACTTTTCGGCCAGCTATGCAGATTACCACTGTGGGATACACAACTTTTCATAGTCTCTCTGGCGTTGTTGTTATTTCCCTTCTAAGTGGAGTTTCTGGTGTTGAGCAAGATCGATACTTGAACCTCTCTAGAAGAAGATGGCTGACGTTGAGGACATTCAACGACTCACATGTGACAATGGAACTGGAATGGTTGAGCATGGATTTGCAGGTGATGATGCACCAAAAGCATTGTTTCCTGGTACTGTTGGCCGTATGACCAAGGAATCACTTCACTGGCTCACAATAGCATGAAAATCAAGGTGGTTGCACCTCTAGAAAGGAAGTATAGTGTCTGTATTGGAGGTTCTATTTTGGCATCTCTCAGCACATTCCAATAGATGTGGATTGCAAAGGTTAAGTATGTTGAATCTGGCCCTTCCATTGTACACATAAAATGTTTTTAGGTCTAGTGCTTATGTTACTTTAGTGCTTTGTGAAGATGGGTATTCTCGAGAATGTTTGCTTGAGATGGTGGCAATAGTGCCAAGGGTCGAGATTCAACTTATGTTTTATGCAAGGGTTTTAGAGAATATATCTGTGTAATTAAATGCTTAGAAGAAGCATTATAGTTTGATGGTTTTGTTCCACAGTTATTTGTGTGTGTATCGCTGCATGTGACCAAAAACCTATCTGTTTTTCATTTTTGGATTTGAACTCTGAAATGTTATTAAAGAAGTAAATGTTGAATATTCTATTGAATGAATATTGGGATGATACATTTTGAATTTTTTTATCTTTTAGATTTAATATTATTATCTGAGTTATATTACTTTGGGGTTTTAAAGTTAGTCTTTTGAGTTTATAATACCAATCCCTTGAATTTATTAATATAAGGGTTTATATACCTAGGATATAATATTATTCATAAGATTTATAATATTAATCATGATAAACCATGGTCAACCATGGTCCAATATCTCATTGACATAATAATAGTAATAGTAATAAATTATTAGTTTATTTTTTAATATAAAAAATATATTCATTGATTTTTATTAAATTGATAAATTATTTATTATTAATATTTTCGTACTTTTTATTAGTTAAAGTTTAATTATTTAATGATTTAATAATTTAATAATATTTGTTAATAGAGCAATATTAAGTAATAATGTTTAATATTAATATATTTACTTTAAAATGAATGTATAATAACCTTTATTAATTATTTTAATTAGTAATTATGAATAATATTATTAATTGTTGTTAATAGGTTTTTTTAATATTATTTTTATTACTATATATTTATCAATGGTTGGTAGATATAAATGATGCCTTCGACTTATATCAACTATATTAATATTTTTAATGTGGTTGTGTTAGCCTTTAAAAAAATGATGCACATCAATTATCTAGCTACATTAAATTTATAGAAAGTCATTAAAGATTCAGATCGAGACACTTAATTTATTTTGTAAGTTTGGCAAGACTACATTTTTATTATGTCCAACATATCACCTCTCCAGGTGGGTGATTAACATGACTCGATTTTTGCCCACGGAGTTTCGAACCAGTGACCTTTACATCACGAAGTGACTTCAGAGCACACCCCATCACCATCTATTCTATGCACCATATGCATATTTAATATAAAATATTAATATTGATAATAATATTTATTTATTTTAGTAAATGTAATTTTATTCTTATTAATTTTATTTTTTTATTTTATTAAAAATATTTATTCTAACTATATTTATTTTAAAATCCTTTATAGGGTCTTGGATAGACAATGACTCGGGTGCTTTGTTAAGGCACTCGCTTAATGTGAAGTCACCGGTTTCGATTCCTTTGCTCTATCTAAGGTGATTTATTGAACATGATGAAAATGTATCCTCCCGAGCTGTATTTATATATATATTTCATATATAACAGAGTAAGTTTAACAAATAACAAATTAAAACAAATATAGATATGACTAATGAAAAATTAAAATAACATGAATAGGATTATAATGCTATAAAAAAAATTGTACATTTATTAAATAGTTGTATTATAAATGAGTGAATCAATAGAAACTATACATACTACCAGTAGTGATTTAAAAGTAATTAAAAATTTGTATTATATTTAAAATGCATGAAATTCAATATCATTATAAATTTATTCGTAATTATCTATAATGAATTGATGATGATGATGGTCGTGGTTAACGTCCACTAAGACCAAACTTTGGTCTATTGGACCTAAAGAAATGAATTATTTAGTTTGATTTAAGATTTTATTCCTATGCTCAAAAAGCTTGGAGAGAAGCCTCCCGAGCTCACTGTAATTTTGACAACGTAAAAGGCTAGGAAGGTTAGTATTGCAGTAAAGATTTTGAAACTGAGATCTAATGTGGTTGTATGCGAAGCACTCTAAGAGGAAGTGATTTTCATCCTCGATGTTCATATTCTCACAGAGATGGCAGAACCTTTCCATTCATGGTGTTTTAGGAATTGCCCAACGATCTGTTTCACTATGGAGCTCATAAGAGTTCATTCTAATCTTGACTATATTAATTTTCTTGTTTGAGCTAGTTAAAACAGAGAGATACTTTTGATCTTCTAGGGTGGGGTTAATGACCTCCTTATAATATCTTAATTTTCTTTTAGTTGTTAAATCTTTCTTACACCACATTTTTTCTTTGAACTTAGAAGTAACAATATTTTTAATGTTATTAATGTTTTGCAATGCAACATTCTTTTTGATCTCCCAATGGTTTAACCAGGCCCTGGTGTCTTTATACCAACCTCGTTTGATTCTTAGGTGGTTTTGGCTGCAATTTAAAGCTAGCTTAGGAAGTCTATGGTCTCCTATGTTATTGAGTTTGTGCTTGTACAACAGAAGCCTAGTCATAGCTAGGTTCTTGTTAGGGGAAAGACCCACTTTTATAAGGATTATAGGATATGGTGTGTTGCTTTTAATTTTGAGGTTACACGTTATAAAACGCTTTTGGATTTGCTCAATTTTTCTCTAGGATTCTCTAGAGATGCTACAACCCCAAACCTCACATCCACATAATATAACCAGAGTGACTAAAGTTTCAAAGAAGAACTTCTTTCTATCACACATTACGAAGTTTGCCGTTTTACAATTATTTTCAAAACCAAAATAAGCTTTCCATCCCCATTAATCTTTTTCTCAATGCTATAGTTCAAATTCAATACTATAATAATAAAAATTAATAAAAATTATAATTATAAATATTTAATCATATTAAAATATAAAATAATTTTCTAATTATTACATTAATAAATGACATATCCATATATTTATAATTATTTTAGATTTATATTATTACAAATAAAAATGGAATATTAAACAATATTTCTCTTACTTATATTTTTAAATTATCAAATTATATTTATTATTCCATTAAATTTTTTAAATTAATTTAAATTAAAATGAAGTATTATAATAAGTGCATGAATAGAAACGATAACATACTTACACAGCGATTTAAAAATAATTAAAAATGTATTATATTTAAAATAATGAAATTCCAATATTATTATAAATTTATTATTAAATTATCTATAAAACCTTAATAAAAATTATAATTATACGATATTTACATTATTAAAATATAATTATACTCATTACTAATTCATTATATTAATAATATGATATCACATATATTTCATAATTATTTTAGATTATATTTCTTACTAAAAATAAGAATGGAAATATAAATAATGTAAAATCTTTTTACTTATATTTATAATTAAAATAATAGTTAACAAATAGTGCAATTTAGGCATGTCATTAATAATAAAAAACTAGCGTTTTTTTACAAAATTAATAAACTTGTTCAAACAAATAAAGAAGTACTAATGTTTTCCAAGTTTGAAATGTGTGTATTGTGTTTGGGCTCCACCTCACTGGGCTTTGTGATGACTATGGTGGGAATATAGAGTCTCACCATGACTCTAGCCGACAAGGTAGGAATTTCAAATCTAAAACACCCTTCAAATTTATGCAATTCTCTGTCTTGATAATTTTAACAAAGAATGTTAATGGGTCATTGGAAAATTTTGGATTGTATTTGACGGGTAAATTACTCTATGATGGGGAATTTGACTATCAAATACCATCCCTGCTCGCTAGTGTTATCACAAATATTCTCCCATGCTTCATTATACATCTTCAATAAAATACTAAGGCGCATCTGTAATCGACATTTATTGTGTTTTATGCACAAAACTACATGCACACAATTCACCTATACAAAGAAGCAGTGACATGCCACCACATGGCTCTTGTTTAAATATGATCATATTATAATATCATATATGATTTTATTGATATTTATTATTTTTTAAGTTAAAATATCTATTATATCAACAAAATATAAAATTTAAATATGTTTTTTTAGGTAACTAGGCCGACTCTAGACTAAGGTTAGTCTTTCTATTGGATGGAAGAATAATATACCCACAATGGAATTCTATCACATGGATCGTGTGAAGCTTGGTTGAGCTTTGATGCCCCTTAGGATAGTTTAATTCTCACAAAAGTGGCTTATATCCGCAACCCCTCCCCATGGGGTTTGAACATGGGACCTAAGCCTTACCTATTAGTGGCATGTCACTTGGGAAACCAAACTACTGACAACATTGCAAGGAATCAATCACATACCAAGTCTTAAGTGATAGGTCATCACCATGCATAGACACAAAGTTTGACAAATTTGAAAAGATAGCCTAGGCATATCTAAATGAGGCTTGATGAAAAAGCGAGACACCTTGAAAGCAGTGAGCCTAACTAAAAAAGAAAACTTGTTAGATTGAAAAGCTAAAAGAATGAAATTATGGAGAACCTAAGGCATCCACCTCTATGAGAATTGGTTTCTCTTTGATGACTCTAGTGGGACTAAGCCCTGAGGGTAGTTGCTCTTCAATGTGCTTGAGATAAAGCCTCATTTCATTTTGATTTAGAACCACCTTATCCAACATCTAAAGAATTTCTTCCTTTTCCTTATGTCTGTCCATAATGACTTTTCCTAGTAGCAGTTTGACTTTCCAGTAGAGATATATGGTAAAAAAATATTGGTTTTGTCTTCCTTAGGCATGGCTCGAGTCAGGAACTCGATATGTGATATCCACTATGACCTTGCAGCCTAAGGTACAAGCTCAATTAATTTCCACTTTTGCCTCGAGCTCCCTCAGATTCTCATGCACCATGTCAAGGGTCTCCTTAATAGAAGCCCATGCCAAGGCTTCTGCATGAAGTCAGGCCCCATAAAATGAATGAGCATTTATGATAATTGTTATTTTCATGGAAAATATAGTAAACTAGTTTTACAATGCAACCAATTTAATGAAAAATTTAAGAATTAAAAATTAATAACAAAATACCTTAGGGAATGATTTATTGGCTAAAATATGTTCAAAAGTGACAATCTAGCCCCCGACTCCAAATAAACCAAAGATACTAAAGAGATACCCCTTTCTTAGGAAGAAACCAAAGATGCCTAGGAAATAAATAGTTAAGCGGATATGAAAAGCCATTGAAACATTAAGTTCCAGAGTAGAAATAACAATAGCCTGCCATGAATTTAGATGAGAATAATGACAACATTGCAGGGGATTTTAAAAAATGATGGATTCGGCATGGAGGCCATCACATCTTGCACAAAGTTACATATAAGCACCATAAACCACATTCTAGCATATCGAGATTTAGATATCCACCTCCTGTGCTACATTAAACCTATACAAACACCACCTTGCCACATGAGTAAACATTAAAGAGGCACATAATATGCATTTGTTGCACTAAATGGTAATGCTTGCATAATGTCCCTTGCCATATGATCTAGGTATATTAATATTCAATTAATATTAATTTAGTATATTAATATTCAATATTTAAATAAATATATTGATTTTTGTTTTTATTTTATATTTTAAAATTATAAAAAACATTTAAAATTTGTATAATTTTTAATAATTAATAAATTGAAACATAAATATTGTTAATAAATTTATTTAGATATATTGAAATTAAAATTTAATATAAAAATTAAAAATTTGAAGAAAAATTTTTTATTTGCAACGTTTTAATTCATATATAATATTATATAATATAATATATATATTTTAAAACAAACATTTTTATTTTATAAATATTATTTATTAAATATTAATAAAATTTTCACATGCAAAATGGTATATTTACCACCGAATGGAACATTATCTCTATCCAACACATAAAGTGATTATCTTATATGGGAAAATGGGTAAGGATTGCATTTATCAAAAATATCATCAAAGTAGATCAACTTACTTTATAGGGATAGCATAGGTATATTCTAAAATGATTATGGTCGCTATTGTTTTTCTGAAAATTATTATCCATTAAACAAGTTTTGAAAGGATAATATAGACAAATTGGATCTTTGACATGATGACAAATTCTGAAAAGGGTAACATAGACAAATAGAATCTTTGACATGATGTGTTTCAATTCTTTGTATCATCCCTTCAAAAAGTTCCAAAGGAGGGGATTTTTTTGTTTGTTTCATATTTAAATTTTCCCATTCCTTTTTGGAGAGTACAAATGATTATTTGTACAAAATTACATGCCATGGTTGGTTAATTCATGTCTACTTCTTGGTATGATTAGGTTCATAGTGTACAAACTTATAATTTTAAACACTAAAATGTCTTTTAGAATAAATCGCAAGAGGTCTTTTTTTAAGATTCCAAATAATTATATGTACAAAATTAAAAAATCTACTCATTCTGGTTTTAAAAAAGCATTTCAATAATCATTTCAAATGGTAATAAAAAATGAAGTTAACTTTTATAATATTTTTTATCTCAATTTAATATAAATTTTCACTTTAAATTTTTTATTAAATTATATGTTTAATTAATACTTTAAGATGAAATGTTTAAAGATAAAATTGTTAAAATCTTTAAAATAAAGAGTTAGTGGTTAAAAATATTAAATACGTATAGTACTTTTTTTAAGTAAACATTTTGTTCATTATGAAAAAAGAGATATACATCCGAAATTTCCAAAAAGCATGTGGTCTCGCCCCTACTGGGTTTGTTGACTGTGAGCTACAAAAGGTGACAAAAATAAAAAAAAAGGATGCTAGTTCCAGTGTCCACAAACGAGAGGGCCATAGGCTCCAATAGACAAGCAAAACAAAAAGAAAACCAGAGGGCATACTAGTCGTCGGAGGTGACTAAAGCAGGGTTGTCTAGAGCAGTGCTTAAAGCAGGTGGAGGATGGAAGGTGCATTGAATGTGCCCTTCAAAGTGAACCATCCAAGTCTCCAGTTGTTCCACTTTCTCCGTTAACTGGCTCTATCCACTCCAAATTACCACCACTCGCTCCCTGACCTGGCATTGGAAATAATGCATGCATTCTAGAGTAGCCATCAAATCGTTGTGCTTTTCCTTGTCGCCTCTTTCTGTCGCATCCATTCAGGTCATTAAGGATTGAATTAGATCTCAACAACTATCCAGGGAACAATGGTGTAGGATCCATGGCGTCACCACGTCTATTGTTTGTAGTTTTCTGAGTCTTCCTATGCCCTCCACCCCTCCGAGGGCCAGTCTATCTCGGGTTGCTGCCGATGCAGGGTGTCTTTGTGCCTCCACCCAACTACGCTGAACCAGTTTCCCTTGACTCTGGTCGCCCTGTCTACTGCCGCGAAGTTCGTCACCTCATCCTCCGTGCATGCTAGAACCATCACCCCAAGCCTCTCCCACCGGTGCATTCCCACTATTGTCCACCATGGTTTCCAAGGAGAGGGTTTCCTCCTTCCCCATCCCTAGATTCTCTAGAGGGTTCGAATGCCTTTGTCGAAGAGTAGGTGCCATTTATCATTGAGAAATTATACCCAATTCCACCGGGAGCACTGCATATCAGCTACACTAGAAGGTGTCCCTCCCATTCTCCAAATTGAGCTTGAGGCTGCGTTGTTGATGTCGTCCCCACGTGCCCCCTCACACCAGTCACTCCAATGGACATAGCCAATGATGAGGACGACGATATTTCTCCTGGAGTAAGATATGCCCCAAGGACCACCCTATCTAATGCATTGTCGGCTTTTGCAAAGGCAGTCCTCGCCCTAAATGACCCAAAAATAACACTTGCCTTCCCATCATGTCCGCCAACCCAATCTATCTATGTATGGCTTGAGAAAGATCAGGAGTTGGCTGCCCCTAGGCACAACAGTCCGTATCTCCCTAGGGAAATTGAAGGAACTACCACTTCTGGCACATTTCCATCGCCTCTTTCGTCGTCTAACAGGAGACCAATTATAAATCCACCACCACGCTTGCACACAGAACTGGAGTCCCCACTCCTTCCTCATCCTGCTTATTAACTCAACGTCTCTTCCCACCCCCAAGGCAACGTAAATTCTCACATGCCTGAGAACTACTACCCCTGTACACCAACCCCTCCTTCACATGGTATGAGGGGACCTGAAGGTACGATCCACCTCACCAACCCAGTTGTCAATCTTCATGGGCTCCGCGAAGCACGTTCACCTCAGGTGTCACCCCCATCGAGGAGAAATATGTACAATATTATTTATATATGTTAAATCTTATTTTCTTTTAAGCTAGATAAAGATATTTATATTATGAAGGAAGAGAGTGATATATTTAATCAATATAAATGATATATTTAATCAATATTTTAAGATGAAAATGTTAAAAGATAAAAATTGTTAAAATCTTTAAAGTAAAAAGTTAGTGATTAAAAATATGAAATATTAGATATCATTTTTTGGGAATCAATTGATGCAATGAGTGCTAAGTGGACTATTCAAAAATCATGAGAAATTAGTCAGTTACGACTACCTCTCATGGAAATGGCCATAGATGAATGACTTATTTAACGCAGTTGATTCCCAAAAAATGATATCTAATATAATGCACTGCGAAAACCCCCCAATACTTAATTCAAAAGAGTGAAGGGAACTCTTCTTGAATGGTTCATGAGGCACAATACTTGCTAAGGTTTTGCAAATGGGGTAGCAAGCTAAGTGGGCTTGATTGTGGGGAAAACTTCACAGTTAAGCATGCTTGAGCTAGAGGCGATCTAGGATGGGTGATCTCCCGGGAAGTCCTGGTTACTGGGTGCAAGCCTCGAAAGTGATGTTTGACGCTATGTGATTTATTTCACTAGTTTCAATCCCACTTCTTCACCCCTATGAGCATCACTCAATGCAATGAGTGCTAAGTGTACTATTCAAAAATCATGAGAAATTAGTCAATTACAACTACCTCTCATGGAAATGGTCATAGATGAATGACTTACTTAACGCAGTTCATTCCCAAAAAATGATATCTAATATAATGCACTGCGAAAACCCCCCAATACTTAATATGAGATATGTATAATATTATTTGTATGTGTTAATTTTTTTTTTTTTTTTTTTTTTTAAGCTAGATAAAGATATTTATATTACGAAGAAACTAAGGTTACATTGATAAATGTTGTTTCCCAAAAATTTGGTGGGATCCTATAGATAAGTAGACTGAACAACCTTTGTTCCACTAATCCCAATAAAAAAAGACAACCAAAAATACATACTAATTGTCAAACTATCTAGCCCACAAGTAATTACCTACATTGGTGGGCACTGAAATAAAATAATATTCACATATACTCTTGCAAGGACATATAGAAAGCCATAGTAACATAGGAGGAATAAGCATAACGTATACAAAAATGAGAGACCAAGTGCCACACAATCACAAGAGACAATTAGTCTAGTATAATGACTGGAGAAAGAGCATTGGAGTTGCCTTGGGGTGAATCCTTTGTTGGTGCATTGATGACAGCTGGAGTTTGAGGTTGCGAATCTGAGCTGGAGGCGAAATCAGTGACCACGTAACATTCCAACCATGTTAATCTGGTGACAATATCATCTACATTGTATCTAATATCCTGTAGGATCCGCTTGATTTCGCCTTGTGCTGTAAATAGATGGTAGTGATCGACTTGCTTGTCCATGATGACCATGTGAAGCAAGGTTTCTAGTTGACAGTGCAAAGCCACTGAGTGGAGAAAGTGAAGTTTTCTTTTGTGGAATTTTCCAGGATTTGGAGTCCACCTAAAGGTGTTGTCATTGATTTTAGTATCAGAAAAATATGTCTTGTCGCCAAACTCCTTGGCTTCAAAGTGAAGAATCTCATTCCTCACTTAAAGGGGAACAAAGTCAAAGTGGTAAGCCACTAAATGCCAACCAAATAGTCGTTGACAATGAGAAGTGGATGTGCTTGAAGCACCACCCCGACGACTAGGTTGGCACAGCCAAGGAGCCATGAAAACGATTGTTATAACCAAACCAGTTTGGGGTGACAGAAGTAGGGTGAAAACGATGTTATGATCAAACTCAATTGGAATGATCCAAATTTGAATCCGGGGACTATAATAGGGGTAGTAGAAACTGGGATAAGAGTGAGTGCAACATGCTAGGAAGGCATTGTCAACCATAAACAAAATGCGCGACCCTACACACCAGTGTAAATATACTATCCTTGGAAATTAGATTTGAAGGTGAAAATGGCATATGGATGTTGTGTCGAAGAACCTAGGTAAGTCTAGACCCATAATTGTCTGAGAACCAAATGGAAAATGTGCCCACATACTAGACACCACATACGATGACGAAACAGTTGAATGAGATACCCGCCAAGTCAGAGCTTTGGGAGGACATTGAAAGTAACATAACGACCGACTCGAATGAAGGGATTGTCTTTGCGTTATGTAAAAGAGAACGCAAAACATGGGCACTTGCAAAAATTAGCTAGACTACCAAAATAAAAGGATACACAGGAAACAGAAGTGACTACAAACTCTGAAGCATAAATGATGTAAATGTAGAAATGGACCTTCACCGAGTTCTCAAAGCGCCAATGTTAGTGAACAACAAAAGGATATGGAAAGGAAATTACCTACGAGTCTCGAAACATCGTAGAAAATCCACCACCCTGGAGCAAGCTCCCTAGCTTTATAAAGAAAACACACAATATGAGGATCGAGCACGACGAAAAGACCACCTTAGCGATCGAAATCCAAAGCGAGACAAGTGTGCATTTTGGCACCCAAGTTAACATTCTCATTAAACACTAAATTCATTTGCACTCTTCCCTGATATCCCTCCTATGATCAAATTAAAAGGTCATAAATTGCAAACTAGGGGAATTTCAGACAAAGTTCCTCTCCCACCACTTGCCTGCATTTAAAGCGTTTTGGAAAAATATGGTGAGGTTGAGCCTATATACTGTATAATCTCCACATGTGGGTAGCTTCTAGATAGGTGGTGACGTGGGTTCGGATCCGAAAGTGCATCTTCCCCTTCCCTATTGTTTTTTCGTGCATGACAATCATGCTCACTAACATCGTCAGTAACCATAAAGTCACCTCCATTAGAGAGTATGTGTTAAATCCTATAAAAATATCTTAAAAACACACCATGGGTAATTGAAGAAGCCATTTCTTTTTACATGAGAACTATGTTAGTTTCTCCTTTCTTTCTCTCCATATTAAATTAAATATTTGAATATTTGAATTACTTGAAATTGTAACTCCATAAATGCTATTTAAAAATAAAAATAAAAAATATGTCATTTTAAATTGTTTATATTACCTTTGCCATGATACGTATTTGCAAAATGGGTGAATACAAAAATATAAAAAATAAAAGGTTATGCAATCTTAAATGGCTTATATTATCTTTGTCATGACATGCATTTGCAAAATGGGTGAATATAGTAATTGTTACAGGTACCATGATGTTCTAAATTGGATTAAAAATGTATTGTTTTATAAAATATTTAATATGCAATTAATTGTTTTGGAAATTTTGAATGATATTTTTGACTTGGAAGATAAATAAGACTATTGTGATGGTTGGGTTTTCAAGGCAATCCATTAAATAGGAAGGTTATGAATAAGAAGAGCATTCAAGGAAGAGTAGAGTTAGAGGGCTTGAGAATAAATGAAGAAGAAAGGCGGTAACATAATATGAACGACTCAGAAGAACAAGCCCATAATTGAAGGTTGTCTCTCACGCAAAGCAATGTTGCCTATTCTTACTATGAGTAAGAATGCATTTAAACTCTAATTAAAAATGTAAATGATCATTTGTAAAAGGAATTCTCAAATTAATAAAATCCCTATATAATGTTAGTTTTCCCTGTTGGATTTTCATAATGTTAGTTTTCCTTTTTGGATTTCCATATTAAAAGCTCTATTTCTATGGTGGATTTAATTTCTTCATGGTAGATTAACTAATTAATTATTTATTTTGTGAGTGTTTTAGTTTGATGCGATTTCTTGTTGTTTAAAATTACATTTTATAGTATTTTTTACATTGTGGCAATGGATTATCATTAATTGGATTATTTTTTTTTCTCTATAGTTTGAGTATCACTTTAATAAATCATGTTAATATTCATAATCTCATTTTTTGATCTATTTTGTTATCTCCTTAGTCCTAGATATCACTTTAATAAATCATGTTAATATCCATAATCTCATCTCTCGATCTATTGATGACTATTATAATTAGTTACAAAACTAATTTTCATTAATTATTTGCTAATACAACAAATATTTAATAATCTTAACTAATCACGTGAATGATCTATTTGTTGGATTTTTTGTTTTGTAAATCATATCCAACACAGATTTCCTTTAAGAGTAACATTATCATAGCCATCCTCTACATTCCAAGTCTCTATACAATGACAATATTACCACAAATTAATAAAGTAATATTGACATGATTTTTCTTATACCGTTGACCTTCAACAAATTGTTTTTTAATAGTAACTAGAGAATTTGTATTGAGAAAAATATGTGAAATGCAGCAAGGTTGCATCAAAAATTTATATCTTGCCAAAATTATGAGGTAGGGAGGTCTAATTTAGATATTGTCAACACACCCAAGAAGAATTTAATTGACTTAATTTGTCAAATACTTAAAAGACATACATTCCAACATTTCTAACATGAATATATTCTCATGAATTTATTACATAATAGTAAACACAAACAATACATGATTAATCTGGTTTTCATATATGACTTATTGTGACCATTGGATGTGATTCTATTAGAAATTTCTTCTTCTTCTTCCCTACTTTCGTCCAAAGTTATTTTGACGTAGATGAACTTATTATTACTTCATTCATATCTAGAGTATCTTTTGTTGAGGATTCTTCTCGTTTCAGATTTGAGGCTTTTGCGATCTGAGTTTTGCTGGAGATTTGTTTTCAGATCGATCACATTATATTTTGGACTTTCGACATTTTGAACCTCCTTATGAGGTGCACCATCATGATGAGAAAGTGTTCTTGAAATTTGACTTCATTAACATGATCTTGCCAACCTTTTGTTATCTGGGGCTTGGCTTACCATGGGATTCATGGCACAAATCCCGTGGAACCAAATATGATTTTGATGGACTTTGAGAAACATGATTTTGTTATTTTTATTGAGATATAAGTCACTTGAGGAAGATGAGGATCTAGAGGAGATTTATTTCATAGAACTAGTTGATGATCCTTGGTGGAACGTATCCACTAGGTTGATTTCCATTCCTTCATTTTATAATTCTTTAACCCATTTGGACAATGAGAAGTTATATGACCCGTATCAAAACAAGCCCTACATCTTAAGGAGACATGCTCATAATCTAATTTTTGAGTTCAAGAAAATATCTTCTAGTCAAACTAATTTCTGTTGAGAACCAGAGACTAAAACTCAATTCTATACAAATTTTGAAACAAGTGGCAATACTTCTCCATTGAGTTTCATGAGAGATGAAACAAAGATTTCCTAAAGTGGATACAATGGCCAAGAGAGAGGGAAGACCACATAGATGCAATAATAGATTTGGAAGCCACACCTGAATAGGAGTTGAGGTCATAACTTATGTCAATGAATTGAAAGAGAGAGACCATGGATTTAAGTATTGGACAACATCACCCCAAAACCATAGAACTAAGTTAAAGGTTAGATCCTTGTCTTTAAAATTGTCAAACTCAACAACAACAAAAATCCTTTGCACAAGGGTGGATGCAAACATCTTTCTTGATCATAGGAAGCTAAATTTTCATGATCTAGACATGAAAATTTGCAAACCATAGCCTATAGCCAAAGAAATGGCAAACCAAATTGCCAAATCTAGAGAAATTTGCTTCCTCATTAACTTTTGAGCCAATGGGAATGGAAATGGAGGTAGCTTCATGAACCAGAATAAAGGAAGAACATGCAGAAGACTATTGACACACAACATTCTTCAAAGAGCTAACCCTTGGAGAGTTTAGGACTGAATCAAAAGGTGGAAAATTTAAGGGAGACATGGGATCATGCACTAATGAAGCATCAAGAAGCACACTAAATGGAGGTGCATGCATTGCAATGGTTGTAGATGTCAAAGGAGCAAATGGCATCTGTGGTGAAGATGATTGTTATCGAGAGGAGGTACACCATGGTTGAGCATGACAACATAGAACAAATGCTAAAGAAAAGGGTGCATAAGACCCTAGCCACTACAAATAGGAACATGATTTCCATTCTTGTTGAATATTTACCTTTTATTACTATAAAACATTAGACAAATAATTTTTCTATTTTGTGAGGAATTAAAATTTATTTTTTTATATGATTTTGAAAATTGTTAAAAACATTATCATAATAAAAGAATATAACTTCAGTAACTTGTCTCAAATATAATAATATAATCACAACTTTAATTTTCATTCTCATTATTATGTGAAGAGTCTTTTGGGAAAGAGGCATCTTCTTTTATAAAGATGTACGAATCAAATTATCTATGCTAGAAGCGGGACCCAATCCATATACGTTATGACAAAGAATAATAATATTGATTGGTTGGTTAATTAATTAATTAATAAAATTAAATTTAAATAAATATAAGTAATAGTCGTTTTTAATATATTTTAATTATTATTATAATAATAATAATTTATTATTTTTTAATAATAATGATTATTTAATTAAATGTTTTAGGTATTTAAATTATGATGAAAGTAATGGGAATTGTTAAATTGAAAGTCCAAGTTCAAATTTTTTAGTTGTGATTTAATTTAGAGAGAGGAAGACAGATTGTAAACACCCAAAAATTTATTAATACTTACAGTTAAATACTTTCCAAATACAAAAAAATATGCTAAATTAAATAATTAAAAAAATAATTTCTGTATTCAAGCTTTTGTGATTCATAATAAATTAAACAAAATCTTTCGTAAAAATCATTATAAGAAAATTTCTTCGGCTAAACGTTCAACCAACAATTTTTAAATTATTTTTTACTAAAATTTTATTTAATTTAAAAAATATTTAAAAAATAAATATAAATATAAATAAATCCAATTTTCACAATTATGAATAAGACCCAATAGACAATTTTCACAATTATGAATAGGACCCGGTACAAACTCATGATTACTATATTCTTTGTGACTTGACTCGATATAAACATCATTTAAAATATGAAACAAAGAAAAATGGGCCTCACTTTTTGACTTTGGACAAAACATAAACATCAAATAAAGTATACAACAAAGAAAACTGACCCTAACTTTTAGGATGATGTTTTAAGTACTAAACAATTTAAATTAATTAATTTATCATTTATATATATATATATATATCGCTCATACACTAATCTCGCAAGTAAAACAAGGTAAATAGCCTTCGTTATAGTTTTGTAAATTGTGTGATGTGGATGCTTATATGACTTATTTGTAATTTTAAGATCTATTCTTTTCTGGTTACTAGTCAATTTAATTAATGAATTATTAAGTTTATAAATTATTAATTTATGATGATGATGATGGTGGTTAACGTTTATTGAGACCAAACTTTAATTTATCGAATCTAAAGAAACGAATTATTTAGTTTGATTTAAGATTTTCTTCCTATGCTCAAAAAGTTTGGAGTGAAGCCTCCCGAGCTCACTGTAATTTTGACAACGTAAAAGGCTAGGAAGGTCACTATTGCAACAAAGATTTTGAAACTGAGATCTAATGTGGTTGTACCCAGGGCACTTTAAGAGGAAGTGATTTTCATCCTCGATGTTTGTATTCTCATAGAGATGGCAGAGCCTTTCCATCCATATATCTATATAGTATATATTATTTATTTGAATATATATATTGTGAGTGAATTTTTATATATTGAATCAGTGATTTGTTAGAGTAATTTGGGCAAAGCTCAAGATCAAACCTTGTAGGTGCCATTATAACAATGAGAGTATATTCAACAACTCACAAGTCAAATATACGAATTACTTATGACTTAGCAAGAGCCAAGGCATCTTGAAGTCAGTAGAGTGGACTCTATCCTAAGGGGCACCTACTCTTTGAATCTTATCACAACAAGCCAAACATATCCCTTGGAATTGAACTTGGGTGGATAGGAGAACAAACTATGCTTCATATGTAATATTTAAAAAATATGTTAAGGGTTGGTGTACCAACCATTTCATGGTATTTGGGAGGAGACATGTAAGATTCACCATGTTAAGGGTTCATGTGGCCTAGGTTGGGTGTGATTCTTGAGTGATTCATTGATGGCTTTTATGTGTGATCCCCAAGTGATTTTTTGATGGCTTCTATGTGCAATCAACAAGTGATATTTTGATGGCTTTAATGTGCAATCTTCGAGTGTTTTTTTGTGTATGACCCTTGAGTAATCTTTTGAAGACTTCTATCTCGGATCTTTGAGTGACTTTTTGATTGCTTAAATGCCCTGATGGCTTTTGTATATGTTTGCTGAGTGATTTTTTTTTTATCACTTTTGCTTGCTATCTTTGCATGATTTTTTGATAGCTTTTGTGCGAGATTCTCATGATAGCTTAAATGCCCCTGGTTCATCATTTCATAAACCACAAGCTACGCACTAACAAAAAAGAACACTAATAACTTGGTGTTGGTGTATGAGATCCCTAGGTGACTTAAATGCTTCTAGTTCATCATTTCATAAACCACAAGCTTCACACTAACAACTTGGTTTTGGTGTATGACATTATTGAGTGATTTTGATAGTACACACTCTACTCACTCTAAATGTAAACATATGACCTTTTAAGAAAAACAATGCTTTTGAACACAAAGCCTACTATTAATTATATAAATTTATTTTAATTTTAAATATTAAAAATTTAAATTTAAATTTATATGAGTGTGGTTATAAATTAATGAATTATGGTTTATATAAAACACATACACATTAATGTATTATAAGGTTCAAGTATACACATTAATGTATTATAAGCTTTTAGTATATTGTTGAGATCTTCGTGAGATGAGAATTGATTTATGGAAACTTAAAAAAATAAGAAACAAGAAATTACTTACATTCCCAATTCTTATTCACTCTTAGATTTTTTTTATGTGATAAAATAATATATTAATAGAAGCATTTCAAAATCATTGTATTTTAAATTCTTATTCACTTAGATTTTTTTATGCGATAAAAATATATATTAATAAAATCAATTCAAAATCTTGTATTTTGATGCTCATAAGGTTAAGTGAGGTTTGGTATTTAATAATTTTTTGAATTTAAAATTATTTAAAATCTTAATTATTTAATATTTTGAAAAATTAGAATTTATAATAATAAAATAAGTGTATGTTTTTGTGTATTTTAAATTTCGGGTTGTATGTTTTAATTTATGTTTAAATTATGTTTTATTATATTAAAAATTGATTGTTAATATCGAATAACCAGATAGTATGAGTTTTACCATTATAACTTTTTTACATAAAATTAATTTAATGAACCATTTTTCCTAAATTATTTCCATTAATTTATTCACATGAAAATAACCCAGAAAATTATTGAATTAATTTAATGTTATTTTCATATATTTACCCATTTGTGTTAAAATAATTAATTTTATTTTTATCCACTTTTACCATTTCTACATGAATAATGAAATAAATCATTATTTTTTTGTGTGATTCATGGACATCGGAGATCAGTGGTTGCTATGCCCATGAAAACTATCCGAGTAGATCCACCTAAAGGGTTCACTTCCCGTCAGCACATTAGCAAAGCCTAACCCCAAGAGCGTCGAGGATAATTGACCTCGTGACCTCCTATTAGCAAGATTCTTTGTTGAGCTAACCCTTGGAGCTAAATATACAATTATATATTTATTATTCATTAATCATTTCACTTTTCTTCCATTATGTTAAGGTGCTATAATAATCGCAGTCATAATTTTGAATGACTAAGGTTAAGCATTGTAATATTGTACACACCTTTGCTTTCTGCAAATGTTTTTCATATTAAAAAATTAAAAAAAAAAAGTAAAGAGGGTATGCCCTAAAAGAAAATCAAAGGACAAAAAGAATAAGAGAATGTCAAAAAATGAAAATATATGAACTCCAAAAAACAAAAAGAGACCATGAAAATGTGCAAGTCTAAATGCCACTACCATTTACATTTATGCATAATAATGATTGTGTGCAACTTGTTATTCACGCCACAAACCATGGTGATCAAACTGTTTAGTCTTGGTTATTTCATGCTTTGAATTTTATGTTTATAGTCAGAGAATAAAATATGACCAAACAACTTAATCTTGGCAGATCATTAGGTAGATAGAGAAAATAAAAAGAGCTCATCAGTTTAATCTGAGCCCTTGGATGATATAAGGTTAGAAATAGATAGTTTGTTTTATTAAAGAAAAATAGAATAAGGGTTTGCTAGCCTAAATGCACCCAAAGAAATGAAGAAAACATGTTAGGGTAAGAAATGGGCAAGTAGAAGAAAGGTTGCTATAAAGTTAATTGGATCAAAATACATGCATCATGCTTAGACTCATATTTCAATATGTATGATCAATTATGGAAGAAAAAACAAAGGTTTGCAAGTTAATGTGATTAACTCCCCGTCATTCATTATCTCCCTTACTTACTAATTTCCTATCCACAAATATGCTCTAGCACTTTAAATCCTTCAAGTCAAAGAGGCTCAAAGCATTTCTTTGACTTTTGGTGGGACTGGACCCTCGGCTTGATGACTTAAGAAGGAAAGGTGTTAAACTCCCTTACAATTTATTTGTTCCCCTCACAGAACCCCTTTCCCTAAGGTTAAATTATTTTTGCCTAGGAAACCCCATGATAAACAAATTTTATGCAAAAAACCCACCAAATCACATTTATCCTAAGTACTAAATATATGGAAAGCACATAATGTTCATATACCTATGTACAATACCCCTTCCACTCATTTCACCTCATATTAACTTTATTATATAAAATCCCCAAAAACCCATTAGCCCATATATATTTAACTCCTTTATATGAAATAACCCCTCTCCTTAGTTTAGGTTGTCTCTTTATAATCTATAGCAAATGATTCTTAATTGCCCTTTGTTTCTGATTAATCTATGTTCCTCGTTTAAGTCCCGGTCTGAGAATTATTGTTTGCTCTGTCACCTTGATTCAAACCATTTCACCCTTCTGGCCCAAAGACCTGTACTCTACTATGCTATCTTTCCCTTTGAACATTCCCTTTAGAGAGTTAATCCAGTTCTACTACCCTTTTGTTGACTCCATAGCCCAATGGTCTAAAGACATCATTCTATCCATTTGTTTTAAGGATCCCACCATCCAATTTTCATTAAAAATAAACCTCCTCCACCCCCTGAACATTCATAACTAGCCTAAAATCACATACCTAAAACAAAGTTAAATTGTAAAGAGAAAGCCCTCTCTAAGAATCAAGAAGGCTAGGTCCTGATCTCCAAAAGTGGTTTGTGGTTACCTCGGTGATTTCTTTCTTTAACCTTGAGAAAATACTGAGTGATAACATAGTGGTGACCATATTGGGGAATACTAACATTTTATTCTAAAATGTTTTACAGGTTTAGATCTGATCTATGATGGTGGACAATGATCAGACACACAAAGGTTAAAATCATCCACCTGGCGACTCCAAATAAATTTCACAATCAATACTCCAGTGGAGGAATGAACCTGAAAGAACAATACCAAAAGATCATGCTTTTAACTTGGATTGCTATCCAAGACATTATGTTCTTTCTCATCAATAAATTTTTTCAATGTATATTGTACTTTAGAGAAGATTTTAGATTAAATTTTGATTATTTCCCTTTGAAAATTGTAGATATAAAGTCTCCTTACACATTTGAGCAGCATTCTTCTAACTCTTATGAAGATCATTTTCCAATTGAGGAGCATCAAACAATCAAGACTAATCATACAATTCCTGTACATATTCCTGTACCTTATAAAGTTCCTAATAAATATAAACCACTCATCTTACCTCCTACACTCCATGCTTTCTCTAACAATTATTACAAGTACCTCCCTAGGTTTGATGGAGAGAATGGTATCACTACCAAAAAAACATATTCAAGGTTTTGAGAATTATCTGGACTTATTTGAAATTGATGAAGATGATCTTATTATCAGGGTGTTTGCTCTTTCTTTGCAAAGTAGAGTAAAGAGTTGGTTCAAGAATCTATCTATTGCAAGCATCTCAAATTTCCAACAGTTTGTCAAACTTTTCCTTGATAGATGGATAATCAAAGTCAATCTTTTTGTGATCATAGAAGAATATAATCAGTTAAAAAGACAGCCAAATGAAACAATCCAAAAATTTTCTAACAAATTTAATCAAGTCCATTGTTCAATGCCATCAAATATAAGACCTCCTCCTGGTTCAACTATTTTGCATTATCCAAAAGCATTTGATCCAGAGATAGAATTTCACCTAAGAGAAATAAACCCCTCAACACTGGAACATATGCAAAACATTGCAGTAGATGTAGAAGTTAATCTACAAATTGGAAGAGAAACGTTGAAAGCAGAAGCAGAGGAAAACAACATTGCAGAAGTAAAACTCGACATTTTGGTAAGAAAGATAGAGGAAAGGATACAAAAGATCACCATGAAAGATAAAATTTTTGCTCAAAATCACCATGATACATTTCTTTCACAAAAAGAAGAGGTTGATAGCCATGAACAAATTCCTGCTAATTCCAACTACCATAGATCAGAAGATAGATTTATATAGCAATATGTGAGAAGAAATATGCTAATCTAATGTGTATGTTTGATGACATTATTTCTTTTAATTATTTTACTAAATATGATGAGTATGATGATAATTATGTTCTTCAAATCAAAACTAACTTTATAGAGCAATCAGAAACTAGTTTGAGCAATAAAGAAATTCAGTTTCAATAGCTTGAAAATAGTGATCATCTTATTCATATCAGCTATGGAAGTGAGTGGGGAAAATTTGGAAATAAGTGAAGCTTGTTTGCCTCTTTGTTTTTCTTCATTTCAGTTCATCGGAGAAAACTTTAAAGCAATAAAAAATCAACAGTCTTTAAGTACTGACATTAAAAACAAAGAAGACAATAAAATTCCTGATCAAGATCCTTCAGTGTCACAATTACAGTTGTTAAATTCCATTGAAACACCTGATCAAATAATATAGGAAAGTTTTGTACCACTTTGTTTTGAATCATTTCAATTTTTAAAGGAAATGTGGTATGAAAACTCTAAAGAAAAGGATAAGAAACTTGTAGAAATTTGTGAAGTCCCATTCAAACCTATGAGTAATAAGTTTCAACAATCCTTCCAAGTTTTTCATGATCCCATAACTGATGGGTTGGATAGTGAATGCAATCAGAATTTTTCTTCATTAACTAACAATCAAATTCGGGATCAAGATGATAATGGTTTCATAAGTCAAACATTTCAATTAGAAGAAATATAATCACAAAGCTTGTTTGAAAATATGTAGGGTGATAAAGGTGAAAGTGATATTTCAGTTTCATGGCCTGGAGGCCATCCACAACAGATGTACAGTTTCTTAAATCAGTTCAAAAATAGCGTATATATTTTGGAAGATCCTTTTGTATAATTTTTAGAGTCCATCATGGAAATAAAGTATTTCCTTTTCTTCTCATTGGTTTACAAGGTTATATTGGGTTGTGGAACTTATCACAAACAAGCACAGGCAGCAAAATCCACCAATGTATATGATGCTTGAATGGTTGCATTGGAAATTTCATTTTACCTAACCAGAAGTTGGACAATTGATTAGAGTAAGTAGGTGTGATTTCAGTTTGATTAAATACAGTTTTTTCAGCAACAATTTTACTTCAGATCACTTTTTAGTACAACATGTATCAGATTTCAATTTGCAGAAAAGGGTGTATTTTCAGTTCAAGAGTTTCAGTCATAGAGATTATACAACAAAGCATACACATGTTTGGGATTGGCCCAATGGATCAGGCTACTAGTCGATGGTGTTCTTGACATCTCACAAGGAGATGCCATCCCCATGTGAAGCCACTGTTAGGGTCCTATAATAATAGGAGTCATAATTTTGAATGACTAAGGTTAAGCATTGTAATATTGTACATACCTTTGCTTTCTGCAAATGTTTTCCATATTAAAAAATTAAAAAATGTAATGAGGGTGTGTCCTAAAATAAAATCCAAAGGTGAAAATAATAAGAGAAGGTCAAAAATGAAAATATATGAACCCCAAAAAACAAAGAAGACCATGAAAGTGTGCAAGTCTAAATGCCTCTACCATTTACTTTTATGCATAATAATGATTGTGTGCAACTTGTTATTCATGCCACAATCCATGGTAATCAAATTAGTTATTCTTGGTTATTTCATGCTTTGAATTTTATGTTTATAGTTAGAGAATAAAATATGACCAAACAACTTAATCTTGGCAGATCATTAGACAAGTAGAGAAAATAAAAGAAGCTCATTAGTTTAATCTGAGCCCTTGGATGATATAAGGTTAGAAATAGATAGTTTGTTTTATTAAAGAAAAGATAGAGTAAGTGTTTGCTAGCCTAAATGCACCCAAAGAAATGAAGAAAACATGTTAGGGTAAGAAATGGGCAAGTAGAAGAAAGGTTACTGAAGTATAAAGTTAATTAGATCAAAATACATGCATCATGCTTAGACTCATATTTCAATATATATAATCAATTATGGAAGCAAAAACAAAGGTTTTCAAGTTAATGCGATTAACTCCTCTTCATTCATTTTTCCCCTTACTTACTAATTTCCTATCCACAAATATGCTCTATCACTTTAAATCCTTCAAGTCAAAGAGGCAAAGAACATTTCTATGAATTTTGGTGGGACCAGACCCTCGGCTTGATGACTTAAGAAGGAAAGGTGTTAAATTCCCTTGCAATTCATTTGTTCCCCTCACAAAACCCCTTTCCCTAAGGTTAAATTCTTTTTTGCTTAGGAAACCCCATGATAAACATATTTTATGCAAAAAGCCCACCAAATCACATTTATCCTAAGTACTAAATCTATGGAAAGCACATAATGTTCATATACCTAAGTACAATGCCCCTTCTGCTCATTTCACCTCATATTAACTTTATTATATAAAATCCTCGAAAACCCATTAGCCCGTATAATTTAACTCCTTTATATAAATAACCCCCCCCCCCCCCCCCCCCTTAGTTTAAGTTGTCTCTTTATAATCTATAGCAAAGGATTATTAATTGCCCTTTGTTTCTGATTACCCTCTGTTCCTCATTTAAGTCACGGTTTGAGAATTCTTGATTGCTCTCTCACCCTTATTCAAACCATTTCACCCCTCTGGCACAAAGACCTGCACTCTATTATGCTATCTTGCCCTTAGAACATTCCCTTTAGTGAGTTAATCTAGTTCTGCTACCCTTTTGTTGACTCCATAACCTAATGGTCTAAAGACATCATTCTATCCATCTATTTTACGGATCCCACCATCCAATCTTCAACACAAATCAAAACCCCCCTGAACATTCATAACTAGCCTAAAATCACATACCTAAAAAAAAGTTAAATTATAAAGAGAGAGCCCTCTCTGAGCATTAGGAAGGCTAGGTCCTGATCTCCAAAAGTGGTTTGTGGTTATCTCGACGATTTCTTTCTTTAACCTTGAGAAAATATTGAGCGATAACATAGTGGCGACCATACTGGGGAAGACTAACATTTTCTTTAGAAATATTTTACAGGTTTAGATATGATCTATGATGGTGGACAATGATTAGACACACAAAGGTTAAAATCATCCACCTGGTGACTCCAAACCAATTTCACAATCAAGACTCCATTGGAGGAATGAACCTGAAAGAACGATATCAAAAGATCAGGCTTTTAACTTGGATTGTTATCAAAGACATTATGTTATTTCTCATCAATAAAGTTTTTCAATGTATATTGTATTTTAGAGAAGATTTTAGATTAATTTTAGATTATTTCCCTTTGAAAATTGTAGATATAAAGTCTCCTTACACATTTGAGTAGCATTCTTCTAACTCTTATGAAGATCATTTTCCAATTGAGGAGCATCAAACAATGAAGATTAATCATACAATCCCTGTACATATTCCTATACCTTATAAAGTTCCTGATAGATATAAGCCACTCATCTTACCTCCTACACTCCATGCTTTCCCTAACAATTATTACAAGTATCTCCCTAGGTTTGATGGAGAGAATGGTATCACTGCCAAAAAACATATTCAAGGTTTTGATAATTATCTGGACTTAATTGAAATTGATGAAGATGATGTTATTATCAAGCTTTTTTCTCTTTCTTTGCAAAGTAGAGTAAAGAGTTGGTTCAAGAATCTACCTATTGCAAGCATCTCAAATTTCCAACAGTTTGTCAAAATTTTCCTTGATACATGGGTAATCAAAGTCAATATTTTTGTGATCATAGAAGAATATAATCAGTTAAAAAGACAACTAAATTAAACAATACAACAATTTTCTGACAGATTTAATGAAGTCTATTATTCAATGCCATCAAATATAAGACCTCCTCTTGATCAAACTCTTTTGCATTATCCAAAAGCATTTGATCCAGAGATAGAATTTCACCTAAGAGAAAGAAACCCTCAACACTGGAATAGATGAAAAACATTGCAGTAGATATAGAAGTTAATTTGCAAATTGGAGGAGAAAATTTGAAAGCAGAAGTAGAGGAAAACAACATTACAGAAGTAAAACTCACATTTTGGTAAGAAAGATAGAAGAAAGGATACATAAGATCACCATGAAAGATAATTTTTTTTCTCAAAATCACCATGATACATTTATTTCACAGAAAGAAGAGGTTGATAGCCATTAAAAAATTCCTGCTAATTCCAACTACCATAGATCAGAGGATAGATTTATAGAGCAATATGTGGAGAAGAAATCTGCTGATATAATGTGTATGTTTGATGACATTACTTCTTTTAATGATTTTCCTAAATATGATAAGTATGATGATAATTATGTTATTCAAATCCAATCTAACTTTACAGAGCAATCATAAACTAGTTTGGGAAATAAAGAAATTCAGTTTCAACAGCTTGAAAATAGTGATCATCTTATTCATATCAGCTATGGAAGCGAGGAGGAAAGTGCAAAAATTTGGAAATAAGTGAAGCTTCTTTGCCTCTTTGTTTTGCTTCATTTTGAGTTCATCAGAGAAAACTTTAAAGCAATAAAAAATCAGTAGTATTTAGGTATTGACATTAAAAACAAAGAAGACAATAAAATTCCTAATCAAGATCCTTCAGTTTCACAATTACAGTTGTCAAATTCCATTGAAACACCTGATCAAATAATACAAGAAAGTTCTATATAGCTATGTTTTGAATCATTTCAATTTTTAAAGGAAATTTGGTACGAAAACTCTAACGAAAAGGATGAGCAACTTGTAGAAATTTGTGAAGTCCCATTCAAACCTATGAGTAATAAGTTTCAACAATCCTTCCATGTTTTTCATGATCCCATAACTGATGGGTTGGATAGTGAATGCAATCAGAAATTTTCTTCATTAACTAACAATCAGATTCAGGATCAAGATGATAAAGGTTTCATAAGTCAAACATTTCAATTAGAAGAAATATCATCACAAAGCTTGTTTGAAAATATGCAGGGTGATAAAGGTGAAAGTGATATTTCAGTTTCATGGCCTGGAGGCTATCCACAACAGATGTACAATTACTTAAATTAGTTCAAAAATAGTGTATATATTTTGGAAGATCCTTTTGTATAGTTTCTAGAGTCCACCAAGGAAATCAAGTATTTCCTAATCTTCTCATTGGTTGACAAGGTTATATTGGGTTGTAGAACTTTACTTTTAATCACAAACAAGCACAAGCAACAAAATCCACCAATGTATATGATGCTTGACTGGTTGCATTGGCTGTTTCATTTTACCTAACTAGCAGTTGGACAACTGATTAGAGTAAGTAGGTACGATTTTTGTTTGATTAAATATAGTTTTTCAGCAGCAAGTTTATTTCAGATCAGATTTTAGTTTGCAGAAAAGGGTGTATTTTCAGTTCAAGAGTTTCAGTCATAGAGATTATAAAACAAAGCATATACATGTTTGGGATTGGCCCAATGGATCAGGCTACTAGTCGACGATGTTCTTGACATCTTACAAGGAGATGCCATCCCCATGTGAAGCCACCATTAGGGTCCTATAATAATAGGAGTCATAATTTTGAATGACTAAGGTTAAGCTTGGTAATATTGTACATACGTTTGCTTTCTGCAAATGTTTTCCATATTAAAAAATAAAAAAAATGTAAAAAAGGTATGTCCTAAAATAAAATCTAAGGACAAAAAGAATAAGAGAAGGTAAAAAAATGAAAATATATGAACCTAAAAAAACAAAAAGAGACGATGGAAGTGTGCAAGTCTAAATGCCTATACCATTTACTTTTATGCATAATAATGGTTGTGTGCAACTTATTATTCATGCAACAATCTATGGTAATCAAACTGTTTAATCTTGGTTATTTCATGCTTTGAATTTTATGTTTATAGTTAGAGAATAAAATCTAACCAAACAACTTAATCTTGGCAGATCATTAGATAGGTAGAGAAAATAAAAGGAGCTCATTAGTTTAAGCTGAGCCCTTGGATGATAGTTTGTTATATGAAAGAAAAGATAGAGTAAGGGTTTGCTAGCCTAAATGCACCCAAAGAAATGAAGAAAACATGTTAGGGTAAGAAATGGGTAAGTTGAAGACAGGTTGTTGTAGTATAAAGTTAATTGGATCAAAATACATGCATCATGCTTAGACTTATATTTCAATATGTATGATCAATTATGGAAGCAAAAACAAAGGTTCGCAAGTTAATGTGATTACTAATTTCCTATCCACAAATATGCTCTAGCACTTTAGATCCTTCAAGTCAAAGAGGCTTAGAACATTTCTTTGACTTTTGGTGGGACCGAACCCTCAGCTTGATGACATAAGAAGGAAAGGTGTTAAATTCCCTTGCAATTCTCTCGTTCCCCTCACAAAACCCCTTTCCCTAAGGTTAAATTCTTTTTTCCTAGGAAACCCCATGATAAACATATTTTATGCAAAAAACCCACCAAATCACATGTATCCTAAGTACTAAACGTATGGAAAGCACATAATTTTCATATACTTAGTACAATACCCCTTCCGCTCATTTCACCTCATATTAACTTTATTATATAAAATCCTGGAAAACCCATTAGCCCATATATATTTAACTCCTTTATATAAAGTAACCCCTCCCCTTAGTTTGGGTTGTCTCTTTATAATCTATAGCAAAGGATTCTTAATTTCCGTTTGTTTTCGATTACCCTCTGTTCCTTGTTTAAGTCCCAGTCTAAGAATTCTTGATTGCTCTCACCCTAATTCAAACCATTTCACCCCTCTAGCCCAATGACCTGCACTCTACTCTGCTATCTTTCCCTTTGAACATTCGCTTCAGTGAGTTAATCCAGTTATGTTGCCCTTCTGTTGACTCCATAGCCCAATGGTCTAATTACATCATTCTATCCATCTGTTTTAAGGATCCCACCACCCAATCTTAAATACAAATCAAAAACCCCCCTGAACATTCATAACTAGCCTAACATTGCATACCTAAAACAAAGTTAAATTATAAAGAGAGAGCCCTCTCTGATCATCAGGAAGGCTAGGTCCTAATTTCCAAAAGTGGTTTATGGTTACCTTGGTGATTTCTTTCTTTAACCTTGAGAAAATATTGAGTGATAACACATGAAATAATTATAAAACCATTATTTAGCAATTATTTCTAACTTACTTTGACCATATCACCTAGAAGTAATTAATAAATCTTTTTTATTTATTAATTATTTCACCCATTTTCCTTGATTAACTCAATTAATCATTATTGTTTGAGCTAGTTAACTAAATAGATATTATTGACCATTTCTCTAAAAAAATTTTGTCTCACAAATAATAAAAAACTCATAATATTTATATCTTGATCTACTCAACCAAATATATTATTATTATTATTTGACTAGATCTAATCTAATCTAACATTTTATTATAAATAGAGAGGTTTTTCCTTTGTTAATGACTCATGACCATTTATCTTCGCCGAACTTATGAATATGTGTCTAAGTTCCACTCATTCATTTTCCCACTTACATGCAAAGAAGATAGAGAGAAGCATCCCATTGCGAAGTAAGGTAGAGCCCATCACATAGAGGAGGATTGTATTCACCCATGTCTATTCTTTTCTGATTCTCTAGTGTATTTTCCATTTATATAATAAAAACATTTTTTCATTGAGTTCCATTACTTCTGTGGCTAATATTTGCTTTTAGTTTCTGTGTATTGCAAGGATTTTTGCTAACATTCTTATTTGTAGATCTGAAGACCATTGCTAGGCGTTGTAGGTTTTTGGAATTCATCCAAATTTTCTCTGTTGTTAGGTTGCTTAGGTCACTAGCAATAAAAGTGAGGTTTTTTGCACACTTATTAAAATTACACCACTAACACCATAGATGCATAGAGGCATATAGTAATTATGCCTTTGAATTTCATTTTTTTTAGAAAAATATTAAATCTATATCAAATTTTGACTTACATAATTTGTATCCTATTTTTAATGTTTAATTAATTAGTTATCTTTTTCATCCTTTAATTTAATTTATTAATAAACATCAAGTGAAATATAAATTGTTTTTTTTGTAAGCTTGGTAGGACTATATCTTCATCATGTCTAACTTCTCACCGCGTTTGGGGACGATAACACAAGATTTGAACCCAAGACTTTTGATTTGATGAGACTTCATTTCCACAACTATTGCTAATTGAGCTACCCGTAGCGGACAAGTGAAAATATACTTTAATTTCGTCAAATTACTTTATTTTTAATTTTTTAACCACAACAAGAAGTTTGTATTAAGAAAAAATATGTGGCTAAACATGAAACTGAAGTACATTGAGATGAATACTAGAAGGAAAATTCTTCCATGATTTTATAAAGAGGGGGCAAAAAACCATCCACCACCCAACAAAAGAAGAAGGATAAGGAGATCCAGTACTTGAATTTCTTAGAATTAAACTGCTTCTTCAAAGTAGGAGTAGATTCTAACAAATTCTTGCATAAAATGGTACAAAAACGGAAACACTTCTAAGATTTAATCAAAACTAACCCCTCACTAGAACCATGGTGTTGATGGGTAAGAATGTCCTAAGCTATTCTTGCAACATTTTTCAAATTCTTGGTGGGATAGAACAAGAAATATGAGAATGTATCCTAAGATTTTATAACCTTGAAAATAACTATTTATATAATAAAATAAAATAAATCTTCAAAAAATATATTACACAAATTAAAATGAATTATGATGACAAGTACCATCATTAAGATAACTTTACAACACATGAAATTAACTTGATTAAATAGTTGTAATGGAAATATACAATTTAATACAACACATACAAATTAAGTACTAAAAGAGAAATGAAATTTACAATAAGGTATACACAATACCCACAAAATACGAAAGAATAAAATAAAAAATGAAGGACATGGTAGTAAAATTAGATGAAAATTCTCCATTGAGTTCATTCAAAAGAATTGTTCAGGCATCCTGAATAAATATCAACATATATTAGAATCAATGACAAATAACACTTTACAAATGATAATGTTTAATGACCGTGGGATTCAATTGCAAGCAATAAAGAAGCAAAACAAAGCTCATGCCTCATTGTAATTGGTTTAGATAGAATCCTTTTGGACATGGCTACTGCAAAAGTATCAATGATTAGCCATGATAGAGAAGAAATCATCACTAAACACTCATCAATGACCAAAATTAAAAAATAATACCTTCAATAGAATGAGAAGAACTTAATAACCCCACTCATTTCTACTTTTTAAAAGAACACATGTTTCACCAAATTATTAGACTCAAGATATTTAAATCAAAACAAATCAATATTCTCAAAACTAAAGAAAGAACACTCAATCATACCATTCCATGTGAAATTTTAGGCCTATTCTCCTTATGCAAGCTGAAATATATAGGTGAAGAGTTGCTGAAATGATTCCCAAAAATCATTCTCCTTTTTCTAATTTACACTCAACTCTATGACTCAACTTTTCCCAATAATTATCCTAATACAAGAAGGAAAATCAAAATAAAAAGAATGACAATTTATAAAAAATAGATGAATGGCTACATGACTCATTAGGAAGGGAGGATCCACTTTCCATTTTAGCATTTTTGATTTAAATTTCAAAAATAAACTTTAATATTCATTAACTGATTGCCATTGCAATATCATAATCTATAAATAAATTGTACTGAGTTATGACGAATCTCGGGAAAGAGATCTTTTGTTGAAGGTGTTGGTAAACTTTTAGAAGTCCCACCTAAAATGTTTGTGCTTGAAGTTTCTTCTCTTTCCTTACCTTTTCCTTTATTCTGCGCAGCTATAGAGGTATGGTCAAGAATCAACTAAAGGGTCATTAAGAACTTGATCAACATGATTAGTAGAATGATGAACAACAAGACTAGTAGTACCATGAATAATATAGTAGGATGCACATCATGGTCAACAATTAGATTGAAAATACTTGGTTAGTTCTGTGTGCTTAGGATTTGGGGTATTAGAAGGTTGCATAGGATTTAAAATTCTCGAAGAAGATGATTGAAAATGGTTATCAGAAAAGTGTGGTTGGTCGGAAGTACTAGCAATTTTTCTACACCATCCTTAGTTTTCTTTAGGAGGTGGATTGGCAATGGGATTCCATCCATCTTTATCTTGGTTATGATTCAGGATCTCTTGCACATTAGGATGTGGCCACAAAGGAGAATGAGGTCTCACATACGCAATTGAGGGATGGAAAGAGACATTAGGTGACCCAAGGAACAAATGGATGATAATAGGAAGTTGGTGAAATTCTTTAGAATCTGCATTGAAATGCAGGAAAAATCTTATCTTCTTATTTCTCTCATTTTCCCACAAATTATGAGGCATGTTTCCTTTATCATGACCTCTTGATGCCAGGTAACAGACATCCTTTAAAAGTCCCATGTGGACCTATGAGTTATGGGTCCACATATACGACGAAACCCTTTGCATTTGTGGATTTTAACAAAACCTGACCAATCACCAAACAACGGAATGACATAGAATCCGCCAACAAACACCGGACTCACTCTGAACGAATACAGCTAGAATCCAAATAAAATAAATCTCAGTTCAATTCTTATCGGGTCTACCTTTCCCACAAATAGTATCGAATTAATTCTCTGCCATTAATCTTACCCCTTCAATCCGACAATTTATGGTTCACCCAATCATCGTACATCACAATCAAATTTTCTTAAGCCAAGGTTCATCCACTCATGAAATATTGTGATGTGAACCTAATCAATGATCCTCCACTGTTTGATCAAAACACACTTGATCCAACAGTCAGCAATGATATTAGACGGGGATCATGCATGATGTTTAACCACCCTTACAGAGCCGATAAGGAATATAAATAGTTGATTTATAAATGTTCGAGTCCGGTTTTTAAATTAAAGATCGATCACTTTATGATCCGATATCCATTGGATATAAGAGGCCATCAAATCCTACGACTTGCGGGTCTTCAACTAGCACATGGATTAAAAAACAGCTTAACCCCCACATTTGATTGTGATGTAAAACATTGAATATGAGATCAATAGTTAGGAGTGAGTGTGGGACTTCAGCCATGATCAAGGAATCCATGCACTCTTGCCCCCACAATTTATGATCACCTCAGATCTACCAGCCAATGGACGGTCCTAATTTATTCTAGGTTTTCTTCACAAATTTAATAGGTTCTACCAAGACTTAGCGCTTCCGCCAAGTTAGTCAGTCTCTAAACTATATCCTCTGGTTTCTTAAAACATATCCAGGCTCTTAACTGTTCACTGTAATTACAGAGGATTTAGCCTACGATCTATGAAACCAATCACATAACAAAATATCACGCAAAAAAAGCTTTGTAACAAACTCCTTTTGTTCATAACAATCTTTACATAGTGTACAAAACATCTCATGCTCTGATCTATTCCCTTTTATACTTAGCTCACTCTACACTATATAACCTCTGTGTAACACACTCTGCCTACTCTAACACACTCAACACCGAATTACACAAAGAAATACACAATCCACACTGTATTCATATTGATAAATATTTACAGAAGAAACAGTCACACTCAATTGTTTCAGTTCTCCCCTCACTCATCCATCCTATCTTTCCATATGAATCTAACCCCTCACTCATTCCAAAATATTACAATTTATACAAAATGTGGATTCATGAACCCATTTAGTTTAGATCCAGAAATCTCTCATTCCTCCCTAGAGAATCTCTTCACTCCACTCTTTTCTCAAACAAATGCTAATTTAAACTTTCACATCCCTCATATCCTATTCCAACAAGATAATCTAATTTCTTGGCCTGATCTCCACGCAGGGAGGATCAATCAGCCACTTATACCATTTTCTGCTCATATCTTGACAACAGATAAAACACTCTCATACATTTAAATTAATAAAATTAATCTCTTGTCTTCCAACCCTTTATTAGACACAACATGTGATCATACCATCACATTGCTGACTAGGTCTAAATGCTCCTGCATCAGACTCCCAAAGTTGAAAGCTTTCATTACCTCCTGGTCATGTGTTTCTTCTGTTGATCATCCAATATCCCAAACTTTACTTTGTAACTAGTCATCACTTCCATCATGCTGTTGATTCATTTATTCTGCCACTGTCACTTCTATTCTTCCAGGATTCCTAATCTTATGTTGTTGCTGTCCACTTTCCTTGCTGATACAAATTTCTTTTGTTAATTTCTCTTCCTTGTTGTATCTCTTCTTAATTGAATTCATCTTCCACACTTTCTCAACTTCCTCTTTACAATTTGTTCTTAGCTAAACTCCATTGACATTTGTCTGCTGTACATTCTCCCTTACCATAGAAATTATGAAATTTCTGTCCAATTCTTCTTCACCTCTGTCATTTACAAACTATTGCTTGTAATCTACAACTTCCATTTCATTATCATTAAATATAATCTTCCCCTTTATCTTATCATGTTCATCTAATAACTTTCCCAGTAATTTGAATCTTCCCTCATCTCGAATAAGCATATCATTTGCATATGACTCCTCTTCCCTATATAAAACTGAATTTCCGCCACAATTATCAGATTTAAAGTTACTATGGATTTCTGTCTCCATAGATAAATCTACCATTAAGTCCTTATACTAATCCACTGCAAAATTTATAAAACTATCAATAAACTTCATTTGAGCACTTTCCTGTTCATTACAGAATATTCCCTGTTTTGACACAAATATCATTCAACAATTCAAGAATTAGATTCGCCTAAATATATCATTGTGAAGCATCCTTTCACCTTTTGTACAACTAATTAATGTTGTTTCATCTTCACCCATTGATCTAGGGATCTTTGCTTATAGATGTATGAAAAGAATCACATGTGAAAATTGCAGCTTAACACAAAAAATTAATGTGCACACAAGAAAGAACAAGAAACACATAAAGCATGACAAGAAGACAACAAGAATTGATAACGGAGTTTGTCCAACTCGAACTACGTCTTTGGGCCCTACTCGAATGATGGGGAGGCCTTCATTCATTAAATGACATGAAAAGAAGAGAATACAATCATCAGTTACATAAAAGGAGTATTATAGCTCCATTTTGTGAACCACTCATCCTGTACCTAGCGCACCACTAGGGGAAGGGGAGCCACTCACCCTATGGTTGCTCGTAGCTCCAAGAAGTACCCCAAACCCCCAGGATCTCCTAGAGCTTAGTGTCCAACTTATATAGGACCCTCATAGGAGGGCCGTTCCACGACTCCAAGTCTCTCAAAAGGTCAAGAATTTGACCTTCCCCAAAGGTTTCATGAGAATGTTTGCGACCTGTTCATTGGTCTCGCCAGCATTGAACTCAGATCTTGTGGAGAGATGGACTTGTTAGTCAAGGCCTTGCTATGTGACAATGTTGGTTGATATGATGCTATATAAATGAGTTACCAATCTGAATTCTTCTTATGAGAAATTATTCAGATTGAGAATGTCCAAGGACCGTTATGAATACCTCCCTACTTAAGAGAGAGTGTTGAAAAGTGTAACTAGGTTCAATCTTCATAATGACATGTAATTATGATTTTATGTAATGAGAGGTAAAGAAGAAAAATAAAATTATTTATTGACTTGCCTCATGGGTTTCATGAGCAAGATATTTTGTTTTTGAGTCAAGACTCCCATTGAGAGTCTTTAGGAATTATTTGTCATCAAGTCATAAAATTATAGTCATTGTCATGTAATGAAGTCATGTTACACTTTGTAAAAGGTCAAACTTGTTTATGTAAAGTATCTCCAAGATTTTGTCACTTATCCTCTTCAAGTCGGATTACAACGATGGAAGAACTTGCTAGAAGAAGTCGACCTAGCTACTTGTGATCATGTCAGCCTAAGGGACATGTGATGAAATGTATAAATATCCACACTTGACCTCACTTAGAGGCAAGCAACTCGATAAGCATTTGATTGCGAAGAATTTCGAAGAAGAGCCCAATAGCAGAAGTGCGAAGAAGGGATAACGAAGGGAGGATACTTCTGGGTATAGTGAAGGAAGGCTTCTTCTGGGGATAGCAAAGAAAGGATTCTTCTAGGATCAACGAAGGAAGGAGTCTTCAGACCACCAAAAGCTTTCATTAGTCAATTGCAAGTGAGGGAATTGTTCCCTCACCCTTTCCTTCTCTAGCCATTTTGCCTTGCTGGGGTGCATTCCCTTGAAACCAAGTCGAAGGTATTCCACATCTCCTCACCGTGAAGTCCTGGTTCTTCTGTCAAGGATGATGTCTTCAGGTAACTCATCGAGATCTTCTGGTGCAAAATCATCAACTGTAAGAATTGTGCCCACCTCATCATTATACATAATCGAAGGTGGTTCATACAACTTTAAGTTCTCCACATTCATGATTGAGTACATCTGCATATATATCAGCAAGTTGAGACGAAATACATTGTTTCCAATATTCTCCAAAATGGTGAATGGACCATATCAGATTGGTTGCAACTTCTTCCCTTCTCCCTTCATCCTCCATACAATCTGATCTCTATGTAGTCTCCAAATTCAAACCAATCTCCCACTTTCAAATCTCTACTCAACTGTAAGAATGACTAAGATTTTGGAAAGATATTGGGTGGAATAAAATTGTTAATGATGGTGTAGACTACTGACATGAAAGAGGCAATAAAATAAGGAAAACCTTCATAACTGGAGTGGCTTCTTACAACATCATTCAAATTGACTACTACCTCTTTCTTCTTGTTTGGATCCATTATGTTTAAGGCCAGGTAAATGAATTTATCCACATGAACATATAAGAATAGGTAAATTAAAAGTGAGGGAAATCTAAAACACCCTATGAGAATGAAATTTAACAATTGAATATTGACAAAGACCTGCCAAAACGTTGGTATGTTTAGAATTACGTGAGGATGCATTACTAAATGAAACATTACTATGGTTGGTCAATCAACAATATAGGTGTCATCTTTTCCCAAAGCCCTGATAATTATGTGTAAAATTGGTCTGACTCCCTGAACAAAAGTGGCTATAGGGAACTGGGTTGACTCCAGAGACATAGTCTCACCTAGTGGCGTAATTGTAAGAAGACAATTTGACACAATCCTCTGCGAACAAGTTTTGAAAGGTGACCATGAGGGTTTCTTCAGAAAACAAAGTGTACTAGTTAGACTGGGGAGTATACGGGGCTTGTTGAATTAATAATGCAGAGACTTAAAAAACATTTTCTCCTAGCGAATTCATCATAGAACATCTTTGAGGATATAAGGATGAAGTTAGCCAAGTAATGAATTCGAGAGAAGGCTGCATCTGAGCGACAATTGCAACAAAAAGACCGGATTTAAAGACCCTAGAAAACATTTATGACTCCGCTTAACCAACCAAAACATTTTGAAAAAGATCCACTAGGTTTATTGGGCATATGGGGTCAAAAATATCTCTTTCCATGTCCATCAGCGGGATATGAGTTGTAGAATCCACCAAGGAAGTTTTCTTTGACATTGTGAAAAAATGGACAAAATTGCGTGCTTGAATAAATAACTGAAAAATAATGGTTGATGTTGGATATGAGCTGGTGAGTTGGCAAGTACAAGTGGTCATCAATGAGATCAAGTGAAATCAACAATATAAATGAGTCAAGCAAAGAAAACGAGGTTTTATAGGGTAAAAGAGGGAAAACAAAGTAAATGAATAAGGACAAAATATAAATAATAATGTCTTTTGGATTAATTGTTGGGTGTGGAGCTTGATTATCTTATTTATTCAGAGGTATCTCCGCATTGGAGCCTAGTTCATAATGGGGTGGTGATGCCACCCATTTAATCACCATTGGGGGGGGGGATGGTGACGTCGATTTTATGAGCCCCCCCTGGTGGGGGTTCAGGGGCAGCACCCCCGAAGCTAAAAATAGATGTAAAATTGCTTTGTAAAATATTGTAATTTCATAGTCAATCTGAGCCACTCATTAGGCAGATGATCTAACAATATAAGTTATGTTTAATTTAGGGGTTTTTTCCCTAGAAGGAAACCCCTCAATTTATATGAGGTAATTGTATTGCGATTGTGTATATGTGTTTTCCTAGCACGAAAGGGAGAGGAGACTGTGTGAGAGCAAAGAGGAAATTACAGTAGATTTGTTGTAGGTTGTATCTCTTCATTTTGCTAGATAATATAAAAGGAAGGACTGGTTGTTTCTCCGTGGACGTAGCCCAAACTGGGTGAACCATACATATCTGTGTCTCTCTTGTTTTATGTGTTTTATGTGTTTGTGTTTCTACAATATTTTATGTGTTCCATTGCTCTGTAATATATAATTTTCTAACATTAACCACATAAGTAGGATTTGGTCAATGTTTCGAATGAACTAATGTGTTTCATCATCATGACAAAGGTGAAAAAATCAATCAATCCTAAAGAATAAATAGCAAGGATGCATTAGGGTCCAGAGTCTAGAGCTAGCCATTGGGAATAAGCCATTAGAAAATTAGTTTTAAATTAATTAAAATAATATTTAGTTAAAAACTAGTTGTTAGGAATTAGTTATTAAAATAATATTTAGTTATAAACTAGTTATTGTGAATTTGTCATTATTTATTTTAATATATTATATTAATTAAATTAATTTATAATATTATAGGAATTAAATAAAACTAATAATATTATTGAGGGTAAATTAGGAACTAGAATGTTAGTAAATTAATTAAAATTACAAACCATCTCTATGGAATATTAGTATTTTTTATGTTTATATAAATCTATATTAGATATGTTAATTATTAAATAAAATTAATATATTACAAGGGGAATTAGAATATTTATTAGAATAAGTATAATATTTTATTAATATCCAATAAGAAATTTAATTTATAATGAGAATTCAAGGATAATAAAAATAAGCCAGTATTCTTATTAAAAATTGAATATAATAATTAATAAAATTATAAAAAGAAAATTAAGAAAACAAAGGAAACAGGAAACAGGGGGTGAAATCAAGAAGAGGGTCGGAATCCAGCTCTTACTGAATTTCCAACCATCATCCCCATTGAGATTGACTGCATGCTTCTCAATCTAAATAGCCTCTCTAAGCTTCCTATGATGGAAGTGCTCAACCTTAGCAATGATTATAGAATCCTCAATGCATGCATGGTGCTTGGATTTCTCCGCATGTTTAGCTAGAGCTAATGAGTGCGAACGATTGTGCCTAATTTTTGTTGCATGCTCTTGGATTCTCTGGGTAATGGAGCGACTAGTTTCTCCAATGTAGGGAATCCCACAAGAACAAGGGATTGAGTAGACCCCTTTCATGTCCTTAGGGTCTATAGGTTCCTTAACAAATCTAAGAGAATTTCTAATGGTATTAAGAGGCTTGAATGAAGCAAAAACATTATTATTTTTAAGAATATGGGTAATCCTATAAGTGGTCCCTTGGATAAACGAAAGTTGAACCTTAGAGATAGGATCAACATGAACAGCCTTGACCTATAATTCTTTACATGCTCTTTGAAAGGCCTTGAGACCTTGAGTTTTGTTGTATCCATTGTTTTGAAAAACTTTAAGAAGGTGAGATTCCTCCTTCTCCAAGTGGTTCTCATGATATAGTTGCAAGAGTGCTAAGGACTCCAATTTTTTGTGCTGGAAAACGATGAGAACTTGCATGAAGATATTGTTATGTGTCAGTTTTTTTGCGAAAAACTTGGTGAGAAAGAGAACCATCATTCATTCTAGAGAGGAGCATGTCAAGGAAGGGAAGACACCTATTCACCTCAACCTCCATTATGAATTTGATGGATTCTAATTGGGAATTAACATGGTTAAGAAACAAATCTAATTTCTCACATCATAAGAAATCCAACAAGAAGACTGCAATAGGAGTAGGAGGACATGCTCTAACATACCAATTCGAGTTAGATTTCACCCTCTTTGCTTGCATGGCATGATCCAGGTGGATATTGGTGGCCACCTTACTATTCCACCTTGACCAAAACCATAGTTTCTTTCAATTTCCTTAATTATAGCACAATTTCAATTTCCTCAATTGTAGCACACTTTATTATTTTTGGCAGTCTTTTCGGGTCCTGAACTTCTGAAGCCATTTTGAGGCCCTAAACAATTTTTTTTTGGAAAAAAAAAACATCAGCTTTGAAATAATGATTGTAGTCAAAGTTTATAGTCATCGGATAGATATTTATAATGAGGTATTGTGCACATCAAACATAGATCGTATGCCAAATTTATGACCCCAGGAAGTTGATGTACCAATTTACCCAACTGGGCCCATAGTTTTGGTGCTTCATCTCCTAGGGTTATGTTTTTGGATGTTTAGGGTTTTCCATTATTTCTCAATAATAAACAAGTCTTTGAATCTCATTGTAAAACTGTTCGGAGGCATGTAGTCGACGCATCTATTTTCAAAGATAAACCACCATGACCTGAGCTAGTTTATTCTTAATCTGTATTTTAGCATATTTCAGTTCTTTGGTATTATTGAAATGAAGTTTTATTTTTGCCGCATCTATGTGTTTATGTTTATATCTATATTTTGTTGCGTTCTTGCATAATTCCGAAATAGTGGTATCAAAGCGGTCTACTCTTTCCCTATTTTTCGTTGCATGTCACCATCGAGGTCAAGGTATAAAGAGTCAGGGCTTGAACTGGTTGAAGGTTTGCAAGACCAACCTTGCAAAGCCCGACGGCCTCCCATGGCGGAAGAAAACAAAGACAAAGGGGTAGGAGATCCTTTCAAAATATTTCTCAAGGAGGCCCTTGAGTGGCAGAGGAACATGATGATGGATAACATTTCCTAGATCCTTTGGCGGCTACCCACACATGATGCATCTTCATCCAGTAGCCACTCTGGAGGTGCCACTCATTTTAAGGTACAAGTTAATTTTGACATTCTCGTATTTGAAGGCCATATATATGAAAACATTGTAGATAGATGGTTAAATATGTTGGAAGGATATTTTGCAGTTCATGACTTTTCCAATTGGGAAAATATTACTTTTGCACTCCTTAAAACCACCCCCATGTCAAGGACTGGTGGGAAACCTACTGTGAGAAAAAGGACGAGAGGGAATCCTCATTATTCTTAGTCGTACACACTTGGAATTTTTTCTAAGATTACATCAAGTAACAATATTACCCTATCAGGAGCTATGAAGATAAATACATAAAGTGGACCATGTTGTGGCAGGGAAGGAACTAAGATGTGCCAGAGTTCACAATTGTTTTTCATGCCCTTCACATGAAGCTAGGTATCAAGGATTCTGAGCGATATTTGGTACTAGTACTACAGATGTCTACTTAAGTATATCCATGATGAAATGGAGTTCTTGGACATCTCCTCACTCGGTGTTGCATATCGATATGCTGTTAAGATTAAGCAAAAGGTTAAACAGAAGAAGCGAGACTTTGGACCTATGAATCTAAAGCAAGGGAAGGGCACCCAAAAATTGCAAAACAAAGGACAAATCCAAGGAGGGGTGACCCAGGAAAACCCATCGAAGATGAAAGCCAAGAACAACACGATAAATAAAAAGAAGGACACGGGAAGGTGGTGTGAGTTCCATAAGAGCCCACTCACAACACGAGTGAGTGTCGAGCCAAATAGTGGTTGGTGGTTGAGTTGAAGGCTTTTGAATCAAATGCATGTTATGATTCTGATTCAAAACTTGATAAGGGGAATGGAAAAGGGAAGCTTATTATTGATGTGGAGCCCAGTGTCGTTGTTTCCGCGCCAAGATCCAAAAGACTCAAAGGAGGGGGAGCACCTCTTCCATTCACATATGTGAGTGAATGGTTCTCCACTGCAGTTAATTATCGACAATGAGAGCAAAAAGAACCTCATTTTAGCAGAGGTTGTGAAGCAGTTGGGCCTATTGACCACACCACACCCATAGTTGTACACCATTAGGTGGCTTCACCAAGGATGATATCTCTGTGTCAGCCAGTAGTGCCACCTCCCCTACAACATGAATCCCTCCACAGATGAGGTATTGTGTGATGTTTCTCCTCAAGTTTGTGATGTATTATTAGGCCAAACGTACTTGTGGAAGTGTCATGTTGTGTATGATTCTAGGCCTCACACCATTATTATTACTTTGGGAAATAAGTTGTACATGATATTGGAGGTAGCACCGCCTACCACTGTATCTTTGATCTCTAAAAAGCAATGCAGTAAGATCATTTCTCAGATGAGGAAATTTTTCATCCTCATGATTCACTCTAAGGGCAAGAAGATGATTATGGCCACCTCCACGACCTCCAAATAGGGCTCCACCACATAGAAATAATAGATGGACAAGGTCATAGAGGAATACAGGGACATATTCACCTCACCCACAGGGGTACCCCTACACTTTCAATTCAAGCACTCCATCGACCTGACCCCAAGCACGCTGCTACCCAATATACCAATCTACTGACGCTCTATTATGGAAAAGGACGAGATCTAAAGGCAGATTATGGAGCTGTTGTAGAAAGGGCCCATCAGGCCGAGTTCATCATCTTGTGGGAGCCCGATCATGTTAGTACAGAAGGATGGAACCTGGAGGCTCTATATTGACTATCGGGCATTGAATAAGATCACTACCTAGAATAGGTATCCAATCCCATAGATTGATGACCTTTTGGACTAGCTCAAGGGTGACAAATACTTCAGAAATCTTGACTTGAAGTCCAATTATCACCAGGTACCTATTAAACCCTTTGATGTGGGGAAGACTACCTTCAAATCCAAGGAGGGAATTTTTGAATGGTTCATCAAGCCTTTCGGGTTGATGAATGCCCCCGCAACCTTCATGCAGATGATGGAAAAACTTCACCAACTCGTTCATAGTAGTTTACCTAGACGACATCTTGATCTTCATCCAGAGGTGGGAAGAGCACATACACCATATTCGACAGGTCCTCCAAACACTGCGACAGTACAAGTTGTGTGCCAATTTGGAGAAATGAACTTTTGGTATGACCCAAGTTCAATATATGGGGTACATCATTGATGAGCGAGGTGTGCATGTGGACCCAACCAAGATACAATTTATTCAAGATTGGCCAGCCCCAACCACTCTAACAGAGCTCCACAACTTCCTGGTTCTTTCCAACTTCTATTACAGGTTTGTGTTGGGAGTCTCTCATATCATTTGGCCTTTGAGTCAAGTCACCAAGGGTGAAGCAAAGGAAAAGTTCTTTTGGTCTGAATCCCAAGAAAAGGTAGTTGTCGAGTTGAAGCATCACCTTTTCTTTGCACCAATGCTCACATTGACCGACCCAAAAAAACCATTTCAAAATGATACAAATGCCTCCGACTATGGTATCGGTGCAGTTCTTACCTAGCAAGGGCATCCGATGGCATATCATAGTGAGACACTTTTAGATATAGCCCGAAAGTATCCCACTAATGACAAAGAGATGTATTATGTTTTGCAGGCTTGCGAACAATGGAAGCATTAAATTTTGGGGAAGGAAACAATTATCCACACAAACCATCGACCCCTGCAACTCATACAGACACAAGGAAAGTTGTAGAATGATTGCCATCAGAAATGGTCCACATATCTGCAACAGTTCCATTTTAACATCAAGTATGAGAAGTGTTGGTGCACTAAGATGCCTTTTTACAGGAAATACTAATTCCTACATTAATTGTCAACCCAAGGCAAGTAATTTTATTTCAAGAGTGTCAGCGCTATATATGCAGTGAATTCAGAGGTTAACTAATAAATAAATCGTTGTAATTGCTAATGACTATCTCTTCAAGCTCAATCCAAACAATTCTGAAATAAGTAACTCGAAAACAAATTCATAACACACTTTGCAATTCTACTTAACCTATTATGAAAGCAGATGAATCTGAATACAACTATAAAATCACACTTGGAAATCTTAAATGGAATTGAAACTAACTCACTCAATCATTAAAGAGAACTGCGACACTTGAACAACAAATGATAATTGAACAACAAGTCCTAATTGAACAACAACTGATAATTGAACAACAAATGATAATAGAACAACAAATAACTATATGAGCATATTATGGAAAGCAATCAACTCTATCTCTAAAATATATGATAAAGTTACTTGGAATGAATCAGTAATCTAATGCTAGAACTAACATAACCAATTCAATCAAAAGCATTACTAATATATAACGCATGACTTAAATCTGAATCTCAAATGAACAGGAAAATAAAATCGGAATCGACAATCCTCACGATAATCGAAATGATATTAACTTAAAATTAACAAATAATAAAGAATAAATAGAAAAGATTATAGCCCAGGTGAAGTAGTAGATCTTCTCTTGACTGGGCCCAGAGTCGCCAGAAGTCTTCGCTATGAGATACTCATAATATAATTATGGTTTAAACACAATCTTCTTCATTAAAGCAAATAATAGAGTTACAACATCACCAAAGTGACAATATTATATGTCCAAAATAATAATTACAAACTGTGAATTTCTGAACTAGTCATGCAGTTTGCCTTTCGACCTTGTATATAATAATTAGAAAAGTAAATAGATAAAACTGAATCCTCAGGATCAGGGGATCCTTAGGATTTCGCAATACTCGATCTGATTCTGTCATAAAATAACATCGTTCTACCCAGTCTTCCATTGTCCTACCTTGCCTCTGACGCTGTCTTTTTCCTTTATGAGATGTTGTTGTTCTGTTGATTGAACATCTATCATCCAATTCTTGTCTTCTGCACATAAATATAGTAAAAATCAACTTTTCCTACTTAGATTCGTCTAATTTGTTACTGATTTCTTTTACCCAACTTTAGTTGTTATTTCCTCTAATTTTATCATAAACAAAGATAATCATGTGAGGATGAGTGCTAAATAAAGTTATTTACAAGGAGAAAACATACCTTTTTCTTGATTCCCTGCAGCCAAGAACCAAATAGTTTGGAGAAAGGACTGTCAGATGCACAACGCTTTGCGGTGCACGTCATGGATGACCAATTTGACCTGCTGGCAAAAAGACTCCTTGGTGAGTGGTTTGTGGTAGTGACACACCTGATGCCCAATCACCTTGAAAGAATGGCTAGATCCATCAATGATCGTCAAAGTGAGAGTACCATTGTTATGTACTTGAATTTCATAAGGGTCGAGCCATCTTGTTTGCAACTTGCCCAGAAAATCCTAGAATCTGGAGTCATAGAGGAGTGCCCAATCCTCTTTTTTAAACATCTTCTTTTTTATAAGATTGTCATGACACTTTTCCCTTTACTGTTGAATAATTGTAGTCCATTGCAGAGCAAGCAGTCGAGCCTCATCTAGTTCGTTTATTTGTTGAAGTTGCTTGGTTTAGGCTTCTGTTAAATCTAGTCCCACTTCTTGAGCTATTCTTAGAGTCTTTATTTCAAATTCAATAGGAAAAATAGGTTATTTTCCGAACACGAGTTGGTACGGAGAGTATCCAGTAGTATTCCTCCAAGTCGTGCGATAGGCCCAGAAGGCCTCTAGCAATCTAGCTGCCCAGTCTCACCAATGTGTTGAGACTGTCTTGGTTGGAATTGCTTCAATGACCTTATTGGTGCTTTCAACCTGCCAGTTCACTTGCAGGTGATAAGGGGGAGTGATCCTATGTGTAATGTGATGATCTTTGATAGTGGTTGTAATCTTGTGTCCTACAAATTTCCCTCCCCCATCTGTTATCACTTCCCGCGGTAAACCATACCACACGAATAGCCCAAAGAGGAAGTTAATCACAGCTTCATCTGTAGCTCTTGGTAAATCTATTGTTTCCACCCAATTCGTCACATAATCTGTGGCAACCAATATGTAGGATTTTTGATTTGATGACGGATGGAATGGGCCAACAAATTCCAATGCCCATCGTTTGAAGGGTTCTATGACTAGTTGGGGCTGCAATGACATTTCATCAATTTGGCCAGGTCGCCCCATACATTGGAAGCTATCACAAGCCTAGGCATATTTCTTAGCATCCTTAACAATAGTGGGCCAATAATAGCCCATATGTAGTACCTTATGCCCTGTCCTTCGATCTGCAAAGTGTCCCCCGTAGGGCTCGTCATGGAAAGCCTTCAGGATGTCATAAATATCATCCTCATGAATTCATCTGCGTTTACACATATCAGACCCTATGTGAAAGAGATATCCACCAATCCAAGAGAATCAAGCACTCCGTTGAATGATGTGTTTCCTTTCCCTTGTTGTTAAATGCCTGGGCAGCTTCCCCACTGCTGGATAATTTTCCACACCTGTGTATCATGGCATCTTGACTACTACGGAAAACAAATGTTCAACTGGAAATTGGTCATCTACTGCTAATGAATCATTTACATTCGGAACTCGAGATAGAAAATCAGCACCTGGGTTTTCCTTCCCCAAATGATCTTTGATAGTGATGTCAAAATCCTACAAGAGAAATAGCCAACGAGTCACTCAACCATTTGCGACTGTATAATTAAGCTTTGCAGCAGTAAGAGTTTTTCTAATATAATATATAGCATATGGTTTTTTGTCCAACTCCTGGCCGAGGATAGTGCCTATCGTTGCATCTGATGCATCCGTGGATATGTGAAAAGGAAGCTTCCAGTTTGGTCCTCGTAATACTGGTGTCGTCAAGACTAGTTTCTTTAAACCTGTAAAAGTTGTGTCACATTTGTCAAACCACTTGAAATCAACATTTCCAGTTAAAGCATATAAAGGTGCAACAATTTATGAAAAGTCTTTAATAAACCTGCAATAATAGCTTGCATATCCCGGGAAGCTACGTACCTCCACCTGAGTATAGGGTGTAGGTAGTAAAAGAATTACCTATATTTTTGCTAGATCTACCTGTATCCCTGCGGTAGAAATATAATGTCCCAATATTATGCCTTCGTTCATCATCATGTGACACTTGACATTGCTTAAACATAACCTAGTAGCAATGCATCATTCTAAAACCTTTTCTAATGTTTGCAGTGCTTGATCAAAGTCATCCCCATATGGAGTAAAGTCATCCATATATACTTCAAGTCCTTCATTTATCAGGTCGACAAAAATGTTGAGTATAGCTCTTTGAAACGTGGTTGGGGCGTTGCATAAGCCAAATGGTAACACTCTATAAGCGAATGTACCCCAGGGATAGGTGAAGGTTGTTTTGTCTTGGTCTTCAAGCGTGATTTGAATCTATTTGTAGCCACTAAAGCCATCTAGAAAGGAAAATAATTGCTTCCCTGCGAAAGTATCAAGGACTTGATCAATAAAGGGAAGAGGGAAGTGATCTTTCTATGATGCCTTATTCAATTCCTGGTAATCCACACAGATACACCACTTCCCATTTTTCTTGGGGATGACCACCAATGGAGAAACCCATTTTCTATCTGAAATAGGATAAATGAAATTCACATCCAACAACTTCTGTAATTCTTCTTTCACAATGTGCTTGAGATGCGGATTCAATCTCCGCTGAGGTTGCGAGATAGGATGAGCATCCTTTTCGGTATATATGTGATGTGTGCACAACTACACAGCTGTGGATCTATAACCTTCATGTCAGGATAATCCCAGGCAAAAACCCCTTTATATTTTTGTAGAACCTAAATGATATTTTTCTACTGATCATTGTCTAGGCTACCATTAATGTTTAAAACTTTGTTTGGTTCAATTTCCACAGGCTTGTTGTTATGAAAAACAATTGTCTAGATGTGCTGATCATCAGTATCCTTCAAGGGATCTTCCAAGGCTTCATTATCCAGATTTTCTTTTAACATTTGACACTTTACATTACTCACATTAGATGGCTCATTGATAAAGTTGTCGATAACGTCATATTCAGTCTGATCTTTGAATTCAAGTGCCTCTGCTACTGTGAGTGGTGAACGAATCCTTTTTCCAGGTATGTTGGTGGTTGTTTACATATTTTTACAATGGGCGGACTTGGTTTGGCAAGGGGATATAAAACAAGATTTTTTACAACATCCCCCTTTACAATAGTCATGTTGCCGTCTCCAAGGTTGGCCTAGAATCAGAGGGTTCCCATCCAATCGACTCTTTGGGTTTATAACAAGAAAATCTACTGGATACTCCCATGAATCAATAGAAACCATAATGTCTTGTAAAGTTCCTTCTGGCCTTACCACCGAATGATCAACAAGTTCTAGTAAGGTGGTGGTTGGTTCCAAGGTTGTAATACCAAGTGCTTGACATGTTTCTGTTGTTAAAATGTTAATGGTTGCACCCAGATCAAATAGCGTATTGGGAAAAGAGTGGCCATATATTTGAACTGTCACTATGGGATTCCTATGATCTTCATACTTCACCAAAGTCCCCCCCCCCCCCCAAGAGTAAATCAGATAAGGTTCCTACTACATGAATGGTGGGTGAAGTTTTTTCTTTCCTCACATGATTCTTTACACATAGCTCTTTAATTGTTTTAGCATAGATGGGAATGTCTTGGATGGCCTAGAGGAGAGGAATTTTTATACAAAAAAAAAAAGATTTAGTTCCCCTACAAGATCAAAATCTGGGTAAACAATTGGCTTAGGTATCATTAACCTTTCAGAGAATGGGGGAGAAGTGACTATAAGTTCTTAGGGATTTTTATGATGATTTGCCTCTTCTCCTTGTTTTATTCCAGTATCAATTACAGTTGGTGGTATATGTACAGGTGGTATTTCGATCTCAATTGATGGTTGATCCCTATTTTCCTCAGGGGTGATGATATGTCCTAGCCTCAATCTCAGTTTATTACATTCTTTTTGTTCAATCTCATAGTCTGAGCTTTCGACAATCTGCACCAGCTGAACCAGTCTGTTATTGGGATTTGAATTCGGTTGAGTTGGCAATTGAGGGTGCAAAAGAGGCTAAGGATTTTTCTGTAATGGATAAGGAGTTGATAATGCAGGTTGAGATTGAGGACCTATCCCCATAGGAGTATTGGATATTCCCAAAGGTCACTGCTAATTTATAGACCAGTTCAGATTTTGAGCGTGGAGGTAGGCCACTGGGATGGATGGGGATCACCTTTCTAAACAAGAGTAAAAGGAGAATTTGGCCAGCCATTACCCAGAAAGGACTGAGTTGGCCACGGTGTCATAGTGAATGGCTGAGGTTGCCAATTCGAGTAAGGTGATTGGCCTTGCCATGCTGCCCTAGGGTTCTGTTGATGATTAAACTATGAAGAAGGAAAGAATTGGGCTTTGTCTTGTGACATATCTGTAGGTTTGGCTAGCCACTGTCGACATTGGTTCATCAGATATACCGACTTTGTCTCTTCTTCTACTTTCTTGAACACTATTTTCAGCCCCGACAATGATGGAAATTGTTCATTGGTGTGATCCTTGGTACAAATAGCACATGTTTGAATCATGTTTAATGGACACTCCCGTTGGTTGTGCTTCTTTCGACAGCATGGGAAAAACTTTGTTATATACCTAGGGGAGATAATATGGGGTACAAAAGGAGGTACCCAAAGGAATAATGTAATAATGGGATGGGCCATAGTAATAAATAAAGTGGTTAACCCGTATCATGTAAGGGACCACAAGTAGTTATTAATAATGTAATGGGCCTAGGGTATTAGATAGATGGTATTGAGGGAACCATGGTAATGACCCATGGTATTGTATGTATGAGGCCTATATAGAGGCTAGATACTCCACATTGAGAGGTGTTAAGGAATATTGTATGAACAGGCATATGGCTTGTGGAGTGTTCTCCTTCCTTAAGGAGTGAATGTATGGTGTTGCCCTACCTTAAGGGTTTTGAATCAATAAAAAATAATCATTTCTATCTATTCAGATCTTGTTATTCTTGAATTTATTTATATTATCATATATTTTCAGGTTAGATCTATAACAAGTGGTATCAGAGCACGTTCTTGGGCAAAAGTGGAGAAATTTTTTTTTTTTTTTTGCAGGAACTTTCTGGGGCGGTGAGTTTGTAGATCAGATCTGTACATTTTGGAGAAAAATCTACGAAATATAATTGTAGATATAGATTCTTTGTAAAAATATACCCGATTTCATAAAAAAATCAGCCGAATCGGAGTCCAAATGAAGGAGATATCGCTAATCTAAAAATCAGTGGTGTTGCCGATATTTTTAAGGGCAGCAAGTTTGTGGCATAGATCTGTACATTTTTGGGCAAAGTCTACAAAATCTAATTCCAAATTTGAATTATTTGTGAAAAAATACCCGATTTCAAAAAAAAAAATCAGCCGAATCGGAGTCCGGATGAAGGAGATATCGCGGATCTAAAAATCAATTGTGTTGCAGATATGTTTTCGGGGTAGCGAGTTTGCAGTGCAGATCCGGATGAAATGGTGCAGTATCTACAAAATATAATTACATATCTGGATTATTTGTGAACAAATACCCAATTTCAAAAAAACAATTAGTTGAATTGGAGTCCAGATGAGGGAGATATCATTGATTTAAAATCAGCTCTTTTTTTAGAATTTTGGTGATGGCCGGAGAGTTGCAGCGCAGATCTGAAATTCCAGTGCCTGGATCGGGATTTCTATCACATGGGCAGATGCAAAATGGTTGTTCTATTTCCAAAAACAGGTCATAATAGGGATTCTGAGCAATATTGACGGAATTGTGGCCATTTCAAATTTTCACCAAGTAAGCGAATTTTTTTCAAAACCCTCTTCATGACGATTCTATGTTTTATAGGAAAAGATAATGGTTCTACTAGTGAGGAATACATAAAACAAGCTAAGTCAATATGGGCAAAAAATTTGAAGGATTCAGTGTGGCTTAATTTCAAAGATGATGCTTACAAATGGTATTTCTCACTTGACGACAAGCAATTGTCCAAACTTTCAGATGCAGAATTTGAAAGAGTCCTTTTAAACAAATGGTCTCGGGCTAGAAAAAAGGAGAATGAGACATGTAAGGGGTTATTTTCTACGGGTGTCTCCTTATTGTAGGTTCATGGATTGATTCAAAAGGAGAAGATCGTTGTATGTATAAATCCTAAATGCAAGCATAATTTTATCAATGTTAATTTGGCAAAAATATTGCAAGTTCCAGCAAATTACATTGAAAACATACAGGTTGATAATGAGGATGTTCAAGTTTATAAAGATTTGAAGCTTTCTATGGATAAGTATGTGTTTCATTGTGACTTTTATACTTCAGATATGGATAACATGGATGTTGTTTTGGGATATCCTTGGATGGAATCTGTGGGTACTGTCAATATTAATGTGTAGAAGAAATTCCTGAAGCTCTGGTATAAAAAGAAGAAAATTACATTGTAGGATATTTCCATTAATACCCAAGCAAAGACTATGGAGGCAGAAGCACAAAGCTCTAATGACACTTACACATCAGATGATGAGCCTTTGATGGTTGATAATCAAACACAAATAGAGGTGGAAGCAGAAAAGGTTACATGTACTGATACATCAAATGAGGGCTTAGTGGTTGAAGCAATATTGGAAGATAATACACCACAACAAGCACCACAGCAGGGTGAATTAAAGAAAAAGACACCGTGGGTTAAAACTTCAACATATCATCATCCACATCACCCCGAAAGAAAACAAACAACAAGATGGAAACCAATTAGCCACAAGGATAACAACCCCCACATGATAAATAGAGAGGAGCGAAGATCCACCTACTACACATCAACCCAGAAGAGTTACCATGGTCAACTTCCATCTCAAGTGAGTGAGGCACCAACGAGATCAAGGGTTCACCTTTCTCTTGGATGGCTATATGCATGTGCATGGTACCAGTGGACTACTCTTTTGAGTAGATCTTATTATTTGTGTTCTTCCCATGTTTCGGGGACAAAACATGTTAAGGGGGGTGGAATGTTATATACCTAGGGGGGATAATATGGGGTACAAAGAGAGATACCCAAAGGAATAATGTAATAATGGGATGGGCCATAGTAATAAATAAGGTGGTTAACCCGTATCATGTAAGGGGCCACATGGGCCCATGGTATTAGATAGATGGTATGGAGAGAACCATGATAATGACCAATGATATTGTATGTATGAGGCCTATATAGAGGCTACAGACTCCACATTGAGAGGTGTCAAGGAATATTGTATGAACATGCATATGGCTTGTGGAGTGTTCTCCTTCCTTAAGGAGTGAATGTATGGTGTTGCCCTACCTTAAGGGTTTTGAATCAACAAAAAAGAATCATTTCTATCTATTCAGATCTTGTTATTCTTAGGTTTATTTCTATTATCATATATTTTTAGGTTAGATCTATAACAGATTCTAACAAGGACAATACAAGCCCTGATGTTGGTAATCAGCTTCCACTTGTTTCTGTGTTGTTGTAACAAATGGAGTGGTGCAAGGTAGAGAAAAATAAAGGTAGAAAAGCATGAATTTTCTCTCCATATGTACATTAGTTTGTTTTTATTTGAATGTTTGATCTGGAGTTATAGACTTGTCGATATAATGCGCCTCAGTATATGCAACATGTAATTTTTTTTTTCATTAATAAAATTATGATTTTTTCTGTGGAAAAAAAAAAGATCTTCCTTTTGAATCTAAAAATAAATTACAATTGAACTTATACTACTATATGAATAAAAATTGATTTTTATTAATTAACTAATTAATAATTAATTTTATTTATTTAAATATATATGTAAAATATATTATCCTTAATTTTAATTTAAAAAAATAAATATACATATTTATGAAGTTATCGTGGATAAACTAAGATAGAAATATAAATGTTTTCTATTAATTAATTAAATATTAATATGTTTATTAAATTTATTTATTTTCGTTTGAATATATACTTTATAATCTCTGATAAATTAGGGCTAAATATAAATGTTTACTAATTAATCAATCACTTAGTTTTTTTTCCAAAAGAAAAAATCAAATTTTTTATTACCAAGATAAAAAGTTACATAGTATATGCCGAAGCATTCATTTGTTGTATGATTTGCAAATCATAGAGCGCACAGGATGAGTAAACTCATTCCTTCCCCAAAACATGAAAGAGAAAAACTACCAAGTGAATAGATGCACCGACCTCCTCATATATGAGGAATTGTAGATAAACATAGCATCTACGATTTCCCAGCTTGTGCTTGTCGAGATGGTGAACAAGAGACTAAAAACAAAAACCCTAGAGAGGGTGTTCCACTACAGGGGCAACTGAGATGATATTGGGGGGGGGGGGGGGGGGGTGCTTTTCAAGTTTTCCGCCCCTTTTTCTTCTTTAATCAATCAGTAAGTTAACTTGTTTAAAAACTTTATTTATTCAATAAGATTTTAACTTATTTAATTTAAAAACTAAATAAAAGTAATTTTAGAAGAACCTATGCTTAGAAAGTAATCGTATTAAATAATTATTATGCTAAGCTATATTATCCTCTCATTTCTAATTCAAAAATAAACTGATAAGAATATTATTATAGGATCAAATTGAAAATATTAATAAAAACAGTGAAAAAATAGAGGTAAAGAGTACCAAAAAAGAAAAAAACTATAAATCAATACAAAAGTGAAAAAAAAAAAAAACTAGAAGACGAGGGAATAAAACCAGAAAGGAAAATAGTGAAAAGAATGGAGGTTAAAAAAAGAGGAGATGATGGGGGTAGGTGGTGTGCTAAGAGGAAAGGGAAGGGATCCAACAACTGCTAATCTTCCAGTCGTCATCCCTATAAATATTTTTTGGCCTCCTTTCAATTTCTATGGCCTCCCTAAACTTATGGTGATGAAAAGGAGAAACCTTAGCAATAACTTGTGCCTCCTCAATACATATATGGCGTTTATACTTCTCGGCATGTTCAGCCAAGGATGAAGTCTGGTTCCTTCCATGCTTGATGTCAGTTGTGTGCTCATGAATCCTCTGATTAATAGAGCGGCCAGTTTAACCAACATAGGGGTTCCCACAAGAACATGGAATAACATAAACACCTTTCATGTCCTTGCGATAAACAGGGTCTTTTTCAAACCTATGGGAGTTATGAATGGTGTTAAGGGGTCTAAAGGTTGAGGGAACATTATGTTTCCTAATGAGGCTTGTGATCTTCTCAGTGGTCCCCTGGATGAAAGGAAGATGCACCCTTGAGATTCGATCTTCGGGGTCTTTCTTAACCTTGGGACCTCTGCAATCTTTAAGGAAAGCTTTTAGACCTTGGTGCCTACTATATCCATTATTAACAAAAACATTAAGGAGGTGGGATTTATCCTTGTCAAGGGTCTTCTCATCAAATATTCTGAATGCCCAAGTAGCAAGCATGTTGAGAACACCCAACTTTTGAGTAGGGAAATGATGAGAGTTAGCTTGAACATACTACTCATTATGAGTTTTCTTCTAAATCACCTAGTGGGATAAATAATCTTCATCATTTTTAAAAATAATAACAACAAGGAGAGGTATGCACCCATCAACTTCATGTTCCATAGTAAACTTTATCGATGAAGATTGATCGTTGAGATGCTGGAAAAAAAGATCTAACCCTTCTTGGCCATGAAACCAGATGACACATGTGTCATCCAGAAATCTTTTCCAAAGCTTCAGTAGGATTCAAGCTAAGGCCAAAGCTCTAGATTCAAAGTCTTCCATAAAAGGATTACCAACGGCTGGGGACAGGGGTGAGCCCATGGCAACCCCACATGCCTGCTCATAGAATTTTCCTTCAAAGCAGAAAAAAGTTGAAGTAAGATAAATATCTACTAAACTAGTGCTATCGGGATCAGGGAGGTAATTGATGACCTCAATAGCCTCCTTAATGGGCTCCCCCATGTCCCCAATTGTTGCTAATATTTTTATGGAAGATTTTGAATCCATGGCTTTAGCCTTAGCCCGACTCCTGCCCAACCTTTGGAAAATATTTGTGGATGACACTTGTGTCATCTACTCTCATGGCCAAGAAGAGTTAGATCAATTTTTCGACCATCTCAATGATAAAGTTTACTATGGACCAAGAAGTTGATGGGTCCCTACCTTTCCTTGATGTTCTTATTTCGAAAAAGGATGACAGTTCTTTCTCCCACTAGGTGTTTCAATACATAAATAAATAAAATCATATTGAGCAGTAACTTCATGCCAATTCTCATCATTTCCCTACTCAAAAGTTGGGTGTTCTCAACACGCTTTCTACTCCGGCATTGAGAATATCTAATGAAAAAAACCTTGATAAGGAGAAAGCCCATATCCTTAATATTTTTGTTAATAATGGATGTAGTAGGCACCAAGGTATGAAATATTTCCTTAAAACTAGCAGAGATCCCAAGGTTAAGAAAGACCGCAAAGATCGAATCTCAAGGGTAGATCTCCCTTTTGTCTAAGGGATCACTGACAATATCACAAGGCTCCTTACAAAGCATAATGTTCCCTCAACCTTTAGACCCCTTAACACCATTCGTAACTCCCTTAGGTATGTAAAATACTCTGTTGATCCCAAGGACATGAAAGGTGTTTATCTTATTCCATGTTCCTATGGGACACCCTATGTTGGTGAAACTAGGTGCTCTATTAATTAGAGGATTCATGACCACCCAACTGACATCAAGCATGGAGGACCTAGACTTCAGCCTTGGTTGAACACGCAGAGAAGTCTAAGCATCATATATGAATTGAGGAGGCTTGGGTTATTGCTAAGATTTCTCCTTTTCATCATCATAAGTTTACGGAGGCCATAGAATTCAAAAGGAGACCAAGAAATCTTAATAGGGATGATGGCTGGAATATTAACAGTTGTTGGATTCTTGCCCTATCCTCTTAGCCTCTCTAGCCCCTCCCCCCTTTTTTTACCCTCCTTCATTCTTTTCATTATTTTCCTTCCTGATTTTATTCCCTCAGCTTCTGGGTTTTTTTGTTCCCTTTTCTATTGATTTATAGTTTTTTCTTTTTTAGGTACCCTTTACCTCTCTTTTTTCACTATTTTTATTAATATTTTCAATTTGAATCCTAATAATAATATTCTATAAGTTTAATTCTTAAAATTATAAATAAGAGGATAATAATATTTGTTTTATTAGGTTTATTTATAAAGTATACGTTACTTGTAAAAATTCCTTTTTATTTAGTTTTTAATTAAATAGATTACATTCTTATTGCATCATAGTTTTTTTAAACAAATTACTAATTAGTTTATCATTAGTACATTTATATTTAAACCCTAATTTATCCAAATTATAACATATATATTCCATGAAAATAAATAAATTTAATAAACATATTAATAATTAATTAATTAATAAAAACATTTGTATCTTTTTATTTTAGTTTATCCATCGATACTTCATAATTTATATATATATATATAATATATATATATATATATATATATATATATATATATATATAATTTTATATAAATTTAAAAATATATGTTTAAATTAAAAATTGGAGGATTATATATTTTTAGATATAATTTAAATAAATAATTAATAAACAATTAATAATTTAATTTAACTAATTGATGTATTTAATTAAAAACAAACATTAGTAATCTTCATGTCATATAGTAGTATGGTTATTTGTAGTTTGATTTTTAAATGTAAGAAAGGAAGATCTTATAGTGCCCTAACAATTATCGTAGGATACATTTTTATTTTACATATAGAGTTTAGAATAAATAATTATTCGAACAATTACTATTATTTATTAATTAATTAATTAACAAACTTTCCCCCAATTCTTGGTCTAGTCAATTGTTGTTGAGGTCTAGTCCATTGTAGGCATTTCCTTTGGTCAAAAGTAGTTGTTTCTTTTTAGCCGTTTGAATAATCGGTCTCTCTATTTAACTTGTTACCATGATATGGTTCTTCTTCTTGTTGTGATGATGAACCACACTTGTTGGTTCGAAACGCATCAACCAATGAATTTTGATGTGATTATCACCAAAATACATGTCCCAGAAACATGATATGGATCAAAAGCTTTAATTGAATAATTACATCCCAGCAATGAAGGAGCCACTACAACTAAATTTTATCATTTTGAACCGGCACGCTTGCAGGTTTCTAAGATGAAGTCAAATCTGGCATTCCTTAAGAAATGCAGAGATTCCTCTGTGATTCCGGTTTTCGCCCAAATTAATCATCGGCTTAATATTCCTATTAACCGTAATGTCTTTCTAAAAGCCAATTTAACCCTGTTGAAAGCTGATATTTTCAGGGTTTGGGTTAAAAAAGTTATCGACCAACATTCTCATTTTCTTCTCTCTTTACAATTGGAAGTTTCTGGCTTAATTTCTGCGTCCCTATGGGCAAGGTTCGATGTTTGATTGACTCCTAAATCTTAGATGATGGAAGATATTTGGACACAGAAGCAATCTTCAAAGTTTAACGAGTTGTCTAAAAGATCCTCTATGCTCGATGATATTTTTATCTCCTTCAGTCATTCGTCAAAGAGCCAGGTATTAGTTGGTCAAATTGTCGATCTTCAGTTCTGGGTTAATGGCTAGCCTTGTACCTATTGTTCCCCTGTAGATAATTCTATTTGGATGGGTTTAGGTGGAGTGGTAAACTCACCAGAGTTCTTACCTCCAGTGTTTAGTCTTTCGCTATCTGTTCCACCACTTCCTAGCATGGAGCTTGGTCTGCACCACGACGATTTAGATGCCCCCACCCAGTTCCTCTTGCTTTGAATTCTTGTCATGCCTCTGAGTTTGATAGCAGATCCCTTGGCGTGGTCATTGGTTCATTCAAGCTCGATTCTTCGCCTTTGGTAGATATCCGTCCTTGTGGATTCCTATCCATTCAGAACACAACTACTGGTTTTGTCATCCCTTTGTTGTCTGACACTATAAAATTACCTTCGTCATCCTCTGTTGACTAGTCTCCCTCCTTCCTAAACAATCCATGTGTTCCCCCCTCCAATGGCGTTGAGTTTGATCATTCCAACCCTTGTGTGGATTCTGGTGGTTTTCATTTGGTTGATGGAAAACATGGTAATCCTACACTGCTAGACCCAAATGTTCATAATAGGTTAATTAATTTAGGAACTGAGATAACAGGTTATAAGGATAATAGCATTGCAAATAATGATAAGGTGTAACTTTTGAATTTTGTTAAATTCAATACTAATAATAATAATAACAGAATTAATATAATATTCAATAAAAATTTAAATTATAGTAATATTAATGTTAATAATAAATAATATATATAGGTAATAATAATAACTATAATAATATCAATATTAGTAATAATGGAAAATCTAATAATAATAATAATAATACTTCTCATAGATAAAAGGTAGTCAAATTTTCTATTTTTTCATTTCCCCCTTTTGTCTATAGTCTTTTTGAAAAGGAGTTAAACTTTTCCCTTGCTCTTAGAAAAATCCCTACAGAAGACATTATGTGTGACATGGAGTTTTGGATCAGGGGCTTGCTTAATACTATTAAAGACACAATAAAGCAAGACTATGATGTAATCCTTAGGAAGGCAAAGTCCCCTAGGAACAATATTAGCAAGGATGAATTTGATGCTGTCAAATCCTTGAACCTTAACTAGCACATTGTCATTCTTAAAGCTAACAAAGATGGGGTTGGTATTATCCTTGATAAAGATGATTATTGCAAGAAGATGTTGGATCACCTATGCAATAGTGGAAGCCACAAAATTTTTAATAAGAATCCCCTGAAAAAGATCTCTAGAACAATTTCTCTAGCTATTAAGTCTAGTAACATTGTGGGCACCCGTTGCTGCAAACTTATTGGGAGTAGCCCCATCACTCTGAGGGTATATGGTCTTCCAAATATCCATAAGGAAGGTCCCCCCCTAAGACCTGTTGTCAAGACCATAGGAGGGCCAACCTACCTCCCAGCTAAATTCCTTGCCTTGAAGCTTAAATCCCTTATTGGCCTTACAGAGTCATTCATCAAAGACTCTTCTATGTTTTTCAATAAGTTAAAGGGCATAAAGTTTTACCCTGAGGATATTCTTGTTATTTTCAATGTAGTCTCCCTTTACACTTGCATCCCTATTAAGGAGGCTATTGAGGTCATCAATCGCCTCACTAATCCTAATACACTCGTTTAGTAGATATTTGTCTTACTTCTACTTTTTTCTGCTTTAAAGGAGAATTCTATGAGGAAACATGTGGCGTTTCCATGGGCACCCCCCTTGTTCCTGGTTGTTGCTAATATTTTTATGGAAGACTTTGAATTGAGGGCTTTGGCCTCAGCCTGGCTCCTGCCCAAGATTTGGAAAATATTTGTGGATCACACTTGTGTCATCTGATCTCATGGCCAAGAAGAGTTAGATCAGTTTTTCCAACATCACAATGATCAATCTTCCTCCATAAATTTTACTATGGAATAGCAAGTTGATAGGTGTCTACGTTTCCTTCATTTTCTTATTTCGAAAAATAATGACGGTTTTTTCTCGCACCAAGTGTTTCAAAAAAAAATCATACTGAGCAGTATCTTCATGCTAACTCTCGTCATTTCCCTGCTCGAAGGTTAGGTGCTCTCAACAAGATTGCTACTCAGGTGTTGAGAATATTTGATGAAAAGAACCTTTATAAGGAGAAATCCCATCTCCTTAATTTTTTTCATAATAATAGATATAGTAGGCACCAAGGTATAAAAGATTTCCTTAAAGCTAGCAGAGGTCCCAAAGTTAAGAAATACCCTAAAGATCGAATCTCACAGGTGCATCTCCTTTTCATCCAGGGGACCACTGACAAGATCACGAGGCTCCTTAGGAAGCATAATTTTCACTCAACCTTTAGACCCATTAACACCATTCGTATCTCCCTTAGGTTCGTAAAAGACCCTGTTGACCCCAAGGACATGAAAGGTGCTTATGTTATTCCATGTTCTTGTGTGACCCCTAGGTTGGTGAATCTAGGTGCTCTATTAATCATAGGATTCATGAGCATGCAGTCGACATCAAGCATGGGGCGACCTGGTCTTCAGCCTTGGATGAACACACAAAGAAGTCTAAGCATCATATATGTATTGAGGAGATCCATGGTATTAATAATATTTCTCCTTTTTATCATCGTAAGTTTAGGGAGGTCATAGAAATGGAAAGGAGGTTGAGCAATATTAATAGGGATGAAGGCTGGAAGATTGGCAGATATTGGATCCCTTCCCTTTCCTCTTAGCTCTGCCACCCCCCCAGCCTTTTTATGCTCCTTTGCTCTTTTCATTGTTTACCTTTCTGGTTTTAATCCCTTGTCTTTTGGTTTTTTTTTATTTGCTCCCTTTTCTATTGATTTATAGTTTTTCTTTTTTTGGTACTCTTCACCGCTATTTTTTCGCTATTTTTATTAATATTTTCAATTTGATACTAAAATAATACTCTTATAACTTTGTTTTTAAATTATAAATAAGAAGAGAATGTAACTTAGTGTAATATTTATTTATGAGGTTTAATTTCTAAGTATAGGTTCCTGTAAAATTCATTTTATTTAGCATTTTAATTAAACAAGTTATATTCTTATTGAATAAATAAATTTTTTTTAAAAATTAACTAAGTGATTGATTAATTAGTAAACATTTATATTTAACCCTAATTTATCCCAAACTATAACATATATATTCAAGTGAAAATAAATAAATTTAATAAACATATTAATATTTAATTAATTAATACAAACATTTATATTTGTATCTTAGTTTATCCCATGATACTTCATAAATTTATACATATTCTATTATTTTTAAATTAAAAATGAAGAGAATATATTTTACATATATGTTTAATAAATAAACTTAATAAACAAAATAACTAATTCAGTATTTCATTAATAACATTCATATTTTTATTCATATAGTATTATACTTTTATTTGTAGTTTGTTTTTAAATTAAAAAGGAAGATCTTATATTGTCCCTTAACAATTATTTAGGATATATATTTAGTTACATATAGATTTAAATAAAATAATTAAATCTAACAATTAACTCATTATTTAATTAATTAATTAATTAACAAACTTTCCCCAAATTCTTGGTCCAGTCAATTGTAGCTGAGGTCCAGTCCATTGTAACCATTTCCTTTGGTAGAAGGTAGTTGTTTCTTTCTAGACATTTGAATGATGGGTCTCTCTATTTAACTTGTTGCCATGATTTGTTTCTCATCTTGTCGTGACTATGAACCACACTTGTTGGTTTGAAACGTGTCGACAAATGAATTTTGATGTGATTATCACTGAAAAACATGTCTCAAATTTCTTTTTCTTTGTTTTTCAAAATATACAATATCATGTTTACAAAATGTCATTATGAAGACCGAAACTAGTTACAATTGTCAACAAGTAAGACACTCTTATCACCAAACTAAGATTGATACCAATCAACACTGTGTTAAAAAAGAAGCAAAAGGTCAACACACACAAACAAGTCCAAGTACTAAGTTTTTGATGGCCTTCCAAACAACTTCTTACTTGTGGGATCTCAACTCAGTATGTGGAGAGGATGAGGGGAAGGTAGGGTATAGGGATGTATTCTTCCCACAACCACAACCTACAGGGTGTTTATCCTAAGAATGACCACTAAGTTACCTTTTCTCAATAGGGTAAGGTGAATACTAGGATTCTATGTAATCATCCATGGGCACATGATTCCCTACCATGATTTAGGTAGTCTTAAGGAGAACCTTTCGCACCATGACTTATTCCAAAACCCCATGTACACAGGTTTCTACTCAACCCCCATTTTAGTTATTGGAAGCTGGAGGATTGGAAGCTCCCTGTCACAGGCTACTAAGTTTTTTTCGTGGTCTTAGAGTAGTTTAATCGCACACCTATCTCCAAAGTCCTAGCCTAGAGTAATTTGTTTTACTATCAATAAAAGGAAAAGATGAGTCAAATTGGTTTTATTAAAGCATTAATTTTACAAGGTCATTTTTTTACTCAAAAGGGAAATTGAATGAAACTTGAGTGGTTTGCATAGAGTGTTGTTAGTTACACCCTAATGCAACTATATGGAAATGCACAATTATATTCTCAATTTGTTGAAAGATAACTATAGTAGCGTAAATACTCTCACTAAATTTTTATGAAATTCATTATGTTGATAATAACAAAGGCCCAAAAAGAATCTGAAAAATATCATTGAAAAGAGAAAAAAAGGAGAACCCTAAGCATGAACCCAAGACACTCCAAAGCTCAAGACTTGGGAATTTTCAAACCAAAGAGCTCAAGCATAATCAAAAGAAATCATGTATTGCTGAAACGTGTCGACAAATGAATTTTGATGTGATTATCGCCAAAAAACATGTCTCAAAATCTTGATATGGATCACAAAAGCCTTAATTCAATAAATATCATCTTTTTCTCAATTATCTCAATTATCTCGATTTTTATTATCCCATTATTATAAATTGTAAAAAAATAATTAAGAGAAATAACTCAATCATGTAATTCCAACCCTTTAACATGGAATAAATATTGTATAAGTAAAAGAAATGGTGAAAGGCGATGTATTATTTTCAACAACTAAGATAAGTTGAACTTGGGTCTCTCTTATTATATTTCAACGGAAAATAAGGTTATAACATCACGCACAATGCTAATAACTATGGATTATTTTGAAGCACAACAACAATATATAACAAATTTAGCACTTTTAGGCTCTAAGACATGGAAAGATCACTCTAAGCTCTATAGTCAAGCTTATCTAATAGACTAGCCAATATGATAAGACAAAAAACGTGAGTCAACTTTCTAAATTTTCTTAAGGAACAAAAATTCCATGGAATCCAACACCACACTTCCAAACCGGGTTTTATTAATTAACCTCTTCATATCACTTTCTATGAATGATAATAGGGAAAATATAGAAATGGTCCACTTAGGCTCTCCACTACATATTCTATGTATATTAATTTTTCTATTCTTGCAACTATAATGAATTGGAGAAGGATTCCCACTGCAAAATAGAATAGGCCAAAATGTTGCAAAATGGCATAATAAACCCACATCACTTTCACACCTTCATGATACTACAAGGATAATAAAATAGACAAATAATTTTACTATGGTGATCACGTTATGTCAAAGTAAGAACACATCTCCAAAACAGGAAAAAACATTAACACCATCATTAAGGGATGATAATTATTCCACATAGAGTATATGAAATGTTGAAAATTTTTCTAGATGTTCTATTTTCATCATAGAGTTCCTGAATTGGACTACCTACAAGTAGTACATGTATGTAGATGCATGTAAGAAAAACATATAGTACAAATATGAAGAAAGTATTGTAATTTTCATGCCAAACATAAATATATATCCACACAAAGTGATGATCATGTATACTCTATAGTGATGTGCACATGGGGGATTATAATGGACACACATTTCATGGTATCCCAAATCTCCACCCTTTCACTTGTCATCATGAATGGAATCATATGCATTTTCAATATCCACCACATATGAGGATAGGGCCTGCCCTAGATACTTGGTAATTGAAAGGGAATTAAATATCATAAAATGGAATACTAGTAGTAACCAAAAAAGATCACCATCAATGAATCTAAGGTTGGAGTAGTAAATATGGGTGTTAAATGCAATCAAATTTAGTGTAGGTTTTCAAAGATGTAAATATTTGTCATAGGTCATATTTTGATACCATAATCTTAGGTCTCATATTAAATCATTGTTAGACACATTTCCACCTGGATCAACACCAAATTTCAAGCAACTAAACAATGATTTATAGAGTATGCGATGACTAAGTGCTGAAGGCTATAATCTAAATGAAGTTTTTATAGAATGATTAACATTAAAAAAGAAAAAAAATCATTTCTACAATTAGGTTGTGAGAAATGAGAGCTAAATACACTCTCACACAAGCTATTAAGGTAGGAAACACATACTACCATGTAGATAATTTTGTGTTACTATTGTATAAAACACAAAAATAATTCATTTGTATATAACAATGGAAGAGACCCAGTGTTAGGTAAAAATAAGTATGACAACTTGGTAGATAAGAAATTGTTCATGAGCTTACAACTTGTAATAGTTGGATCACTAGAAAACTAGGATTGGAAAGGACCCACAGTAATGTGACATACATCCTTTTGACGCATGGTGCATTACAATATCTTTCAAGCTTCATTTACAATTGGATTTCAAAAAGCATTTCCTTTAGGGACATACTTACTATTACTCTGTCTTGTAGATCCATATTCTTATAACACCTAATGGACTTAGATTAATTATTTTTCACACTCTGACTATTAGAAAATAGTCACCCTACTATAACTCATATTCCCTCAAGTCTAATTTTAGTGAAATCATGTATCCAAATTTTTTCTTAACTAATTTTATTACTTTTTTTTTTTAATTTTGAAAATCTACTATTATTATTCTTAGCAGAAATGTTAGCAACATCAAAAAAAGTTTTTTTACTTTTAGCAATCCTAGAAATTATGTGTGTGTGTGTGTGTGCTAGTTTAGGTAAGCTTGACTTGATCAAATTACTGAAGGTTTCAAGGTCCATGCTTTTAGAACCAATGGAATCGGCCCATGGCATTCATGTCGAATATAACATATTTAAAGCTAGAAAGACTCTATGAAAATTTGTCTTGGTGGCTATTGGGATCTAAGGAAATGGTGTCTTTAGAGACCAACACTTCTCTCGGTTTTGTGATCCAAACAACTAGTATTAAAGCTAAACTAATGAAGAAGATTTAGACTGCTTGTGTGGAGTTAAAAGGTATAAATGATGTAGAAAATCCAAGTCAAGATATGGATCAAGAAAGATATAGCAAGACAAAGAGGTGGCATGGACAAGAAAATGAAGATGGAGTTAATGTTGTTGAGGTTTACTGAAGGAGGCAACATGTGATTAGAGCCAATATGGTGTGTAACGCTAATTGTGTGTGAAAACCATAATGGTTTTTTGGTTGAAATTATGAAATCCTATAGTAGGCAAGTGTATTCCTAAAGAAAGATATAAGGCTTGTTGCTCAGGCATACATCTTCCGCAAGATGACATGATGACTCAAGTGGAATGAACCACTTTGATAGGTACAATGGTGACAAGTGTACTCATAGCCTTACTCTAGGTTAATTATTGTAAGACCTTAGAACTTTTATTAGGCATACATATAGTGTAGTGGTACATCGAGTTATCAAGTTGTGGAATGGACCACTTGGATAGGTACTAGGGTGGTAGGTATACTAACACCCTAGCTTGGGGAAGAATGTGACAATGTGAGATGGTTGATGAACCATGTATTTGAAAATGTTTCCTAGATAACTAGAACATACAATGACTAGTTACCAATTTACTCTGGTAGATGGGAACCATTTTAGATGGACATTCACAAAGTGATTGAGACCAAATCAATCTCTCCAAGTCATGTTTAAGGTGAGATTGTTAAATTAGTTTAGGTAAAATTGACTTGGTCAAGTTACCATTGGTTTTAGAGCTGTGATTTTATGAGAAAAATGGTATTAACCCATGATATTCATGTGGAAGATAACCTATTCAAAGGAAGAAAATATCTATGTAAAGTTGTCTTGGTGGTCATTGGAATCCCAGGTAATGGTGTCATTAGATGCCGCCACTTCTCTTAATTTTGTGATCCAACAGTCTTTTTCACAGTCTACTATAGTCACTAGAAAACAATCACCTTACAATAACTCATGTTCTCTCAAGTCCACAAATCATATATCCAACCTTTTTTGTAATTAATTTTATTATTTTTTTTTAAGCTTACAAATTTTGTATTGTTATTATTATTATTAATGGCAAAAATAACAACAAATATAACCCTTTTTTAATTAATTTTATGGTTATTTTTACGCTTACCAATTTTTTATATGGTTATTATTATTGTTAGCCATAATAGCAACAAAATCAATAAAATTAGATATATCTAATACTCGTTGTGCAAATATGTAAGGTTTTAAAATATCTCCCACAAAGCCCACCTTAGATGAAAAAAGAACTTCCTTAATACAGCTGAGGGAAACTAATCCCTTTTTATGTAATTCATTCAAAACCATGTGGGAGGAGTCATGAGGGTATACTCCCAACTCCCAACCCTTTTTATAAAACAACCGGATTCAAGCTTTATCAAATATAGCCATCGGAGCCAAACTGCATATAGATATAATATGCTCGGACCCAAAACTTTGGGTAAGAACCACCATGGCTGAAACTCTCCAATATCACAAGCATGTGTGCGAGGGAAATTATAGTTTTAAGGGCCTTACCATTCCTATAGCGCCTTTAGAACTATTCTCGATGCAACTTCGCAGTAACACACAAACCCTTGACGCCTTGATTAACTCGTACGTGACCAAGGTCTATGACCTTGGTTCCCTGACTTTTCCTTATGCGCCACCCTTTTATCTGCCAATGAATAACTCCATGTCGCTGCCATTCGATGTCATCCTAGCCTGACGTCATCCTGACGCATCCAATAATTCATTCAATGGATTATCTCCGAGAGACAGATTCTGGGGGGACGGGAATTATTCTCGCCAAGTGTCGTTCTTGTCATTTGTCGTCCCCGACCATTATAAAAAGCATGCATACCAATTATCTCTGAAAGGATTCAACGTCCTTGTGGCCCACTTGTTAGTCTCGTCCTTAAATAAAAAATGTCTGCATCATCATGTCATTTGACAGGTTGGCTAGACTTTCACGTCCACCCAGCTATTTCAAATAATGCGCAAAGGCTTGTGCTTCCAAGAGGAGTCAACACTCTTTGTTAGGCCCTTTCACATTTGTACGTCCAATATATTGGACCCAAATCTTTTAGGCTCTTTACACGTTAGCTCACTGCCACATTTTCCCAGTTGTTAAGTAGCTCGGTGCCCGTTCATATGCACCTCATTCAATCGCCCAGAGGAGGACCTACAAGCACAGGTCAACCTGACCGTCTCTTGATGGGATTTTCCTAACAAGAACTCAAGTTCAATCTCTTGGCTCTGTCAATAGATGGATTCTTGCAGACTTAAATAAATAAGTCTTATACTCCTTCGTTATTTGCGCACTTGGTTGATGTAGCATTGCTCCTTAGATAATTCTGGTTAGGTCAGATAAGTATCTGTCTCATCGATCAACGATTTGTGCTCCTTAGATAATTCTGGTTACTTTAGATAATTGATCTGGCTCAATGATCCCTCACAATTCTTGAATTCCTCTGCTTCCGCTGCACTGTCCTCCTAAAACGCATTTCCTCCTAAGCTCTACTACATCCAATGAGTTATGTAACGCTCTTTCCTGCCACAACATAAGGATCATTCTCAATAATATAACAAGATTACTAAACATGAAAAGAGGTTCTACTCATATTGGAAACATAAGGTTTCCTCTCATTAATTTCCGATTATAAATTAATTACAGATCAGCCTATGATCTCGATTTACAATGAATTGGTCCTTCTTTTCCACGTGGCCTTTGTTGAATATTAATTCCAACTGCCTGCAGGGACAGAGACTCGCCATGTGCAGCACCGAATCAGCTCGGAAAACCGTCAGTTCATATCGCACACCTTTC
>APFE030185314.1:0-74525 GCA_000404065.3 Pinus taeda
AAAGTATAGTAATTTCTAGTCAATCTGGGCCGTTCATTAGGCGGATGATCTGACGGTAGAACTTCTGTTTAGTTTAGGTTTTTTTTCCCTAGAAGGCAACCCCTCTCTTTGTATGAGGGCATTGTATTTGAGGCTGTGAGATAGATGATTATTGTGTGTGAGCAAGAAACAGAGAGGTGAGACTGTGAGAGAAAACAGAGGATATTACAGCGGATTTGTTGTAGGTTGTGTCTCTTCATTTTGCTGGATAATAGAAAGGAAGGACTGGCTATTCAAGGTGGACGTAACCCAAACTGGGTGAACCACGTATATATGTGTCTCTCTTGTTTTGTGCGTTTTCTGTGTTTATATTTCTGCAATATTTAATTTTCTCCGTGTTCCATTGCTCCGTAATATTTAATTTTCTAACACTTGCATGTCTCGTGAGGCCATGGACGCAGTAAAAGAACTTGCCAATTGGTTTGCCTCACCTAATGGCACTTACCACATGGTGTTCGGTTGTTAGAAGTTATCACATCTATTACCGAGGTATGCCATTGATAAATTGGTCATGCAAGAGATTGAGTACCATCTTTCCATAGGATCATTAGTAATCTTGCAAAGGATAAAGAAAGCACCTTGGGCCACTTTTCCTTTGCAGGTAGGATACTACGAAATTAAGAATCTGGAGGTTTCGGAAAGTGAAGGTAATGAGTTGGAGAACTTCAGGTTTGGTATTATGGAGTACCACTCATATGATACCATAATTTTTTGCAAATAACATTGTGCCAAGAAACATTTTAACTAGCCAAGTGGGACCTATCTTAGACCAGAGGAGGAGAATATTAATAATTGTTATAATGCCTCTGGTCCCCATGGACCACCTAGTCATGCAGGTCCATCACATGTGACTCTAGAATAGGAAGCTACTTCAGAAGTAGGCAAATCATATAAGCGCAACCCAAGGAGCATAAAGTATAAAAGGAAGGTTACACATAGTTTGATAAAGGAGAAAATCTGCAAATTCAAAGCAAATCCAACTATTTTAAAAGTGGATATGGAAACAAAGAGAAAGATAAAGCATAAGAGACAAGAAGAAGAGTAGAGACAAAAGGAAGAACAAGAGGAAAGGAAAATATGAGAAGAAGAAATGAAAATAAAATAAGAAGAAGAGACAATGCTAAAGAAAATAGAAGAAGAAGAATAACATCAACTATAAGAGGAAGAAAGAAAACAACAACAAGATATTTTTTTTTCCTAGGAGATTGAATACTTGATAGTTCTTCAAAATATGGAGGTAGATCCAAAACAACGTAATCAATATGTTGGTCTTATGCCTTCTACACAACATATCATCACTCAGTCTCCCCCTCCTCTTGTAGAAAGAGAAGCTCTAGATAATGAAGAGGAAATTTATCCTCTTGATGATAGTATGGTTATGAATATGTACATCCTAACTTACAATCACCTTCATAAGGAAATTTTACAAGTAAGAAAGAAGCATTTTCCTAATGAGCTCACACATCTTGCTTTCATCACGGAGAAGATGATTGTAATGGACACCAAAAAGAATATTGAAGTTGTTGTTTCAGCCATCTTGGCCTTTGTAGGAGCCTCTAAGGAAAGAAAAAAATATTTGATGGCCAAGAATAGACAAATTGAAAAAAATTTGGAAGATTCGAGGAAAAAAATACAACAACTCTAGGTGAAGGTTCAAAATATAGCTCCTGCATAGGTGTACTTAGAAGAGCTTCAAGCAACTATACTTGGTGAAGTACTAGCATTGGTATAAAACATGAGAAACCTATATGAGGAGTTGGTCATCGTGCAAATATCAGTGATCCCTTCCATGACATGAAAAATAAGTCAAGAGAGAATGCAAAAGATCTCAAAGTATTCACACAACTATCGCTGCAGTGCATGAATGAGAAATGAAGTACAAAGATGCACCACTTGACTTGGTTAGGGAAAAAAGACAACAAGATGAGTTGGAGAAAGTTGAAGTCTCGATGCTTATACAAAAAAACAAACAACTCAACACTTCCATTGCCAACATCTTGTCCTCTTATGCATGGTCATACAACAATGTAGATTCTATGTTGAAATCTCATAAGATCCCTTCATTCGAGACATTCTTATATGTAAAAGGTAAGAAATCGGTAAGGTAGGAAGTTTCAGAATAATTTGACTAGTTGAGGAAGATTTTGTAGTGCCCCACTCTAGTTGACTCACAATGATATGACATTAACATTTATTTAGCCCTAGGGCACACACATTATTCTCTGAGGACCTCAGGTTGAGGATCTGGGCACATGAATCTATTATTAGTGGTTGTGATGTTTATGTATGTTCTCCATTGACATTATGATGAAGATAACATTAATGGTTATGTATGTTATCTATTGGTATTATTATGATTGTAGCATTTATGGTTATGCATGTTCACAATTGGTATTATGACGATTGTAGAATTAATGGTTATGCATGTTCGCTATTGATATCATGATTATGATAGCTTTGATGGATAGGTATGCTTTTTATTGATGTTACGATGTTGATAGCTTTTATGAATATGTATGTTTCCATTGATATTATGATGATGATAGCCATGATGGATGTGTCCCCTATGTTACCTACTTGCATTAGTTCTGGTTCACAATGAACAATGATGCGAATGACTAGGTGATGTTGATGATGCTATTATTACAATGTCTAGCACCGAGAAACCTTGTTACTGATGATTATTGAGTATGACAGGAAATCATGAGAGGCACTCACATATGACGAGTTGATGACACCTGCTTTGATGAAAATTTATATTGTCTTTGAAATTCTAAGTCAATTTTGAAAAACCTGTTATATATGCTTATCTATATTCTGATGATACATTAGTGGTTGCAGGCACAAATTAGTTGCTTGGCCGAATGACTCACATATGGGTGATGGGGTTGTACAATTGGACGAAACTGCATGGAAGGAGTGGGACAATGTCCCCGATCTCACCCACTAGAACTCCCACCATGAATTGGGTTAGAAAGGTTGAAACACCTTCGCCTTAAAGATCATGATTTCATGAAGGCATGTCCCAAAGTTGGGTCGCTCATGAGGATTTTACTGGGGGACGTGCATTAAGGTGGATTCCTTGATCCCCGACACCATTATTCTCACTATAACAGTCAACATAAATAAGATAGTGGCCTTTGTCATTGCACCTATAATTTCCCCTCGTAGCCACTGAATGCTTGAAGGGAAAGTGGTGTGGTACCCTTGGAACTTCAAAGAAATTTCTTGAAGGGCACGACCAACATGGCACCCTTGGCATCACAAATAAACTGTTAGGCATGGCACCTTTGAAACTTCAAGGGAATTTCTTGAAGGGCACAACCAAACTTGACACCCTTGGAATCATAAAACAATAAAAAAATTAATAAATGTAATAAAGATATGAAAACTAGGTAAAATTCACATCAAGGGTAAATGCTGTTAGAAACCGAGGTAATTAAATCAAAATTAAAACTTGGGTTAAGAGGATCATAGGAAGAAATAAAATATTTTACCTTAGAAACTCTACCTTTCCCATGTTGGAAAGTATTAGGTAGATAATGTAGTTTAATTAGGTAAAAAGGGGAAAGAAGGACATAAATATAAGAATAAATATAATCATAAAATAGTTAAACCTAATCAAGAGAAAATGATGGTGAATTAAAATAAGATTAATAAATTAAATGTTAAAGAAATTTATAGAACCTCCATGTGGCAACAACCAACATAATAATTTCCATCGAAGAGATAACTTGAGTTAAACTAGGGAGTAGATAGGGGAACAAATCTTGACGTATTAATTGAATTTAGTAATGAACACAAATTAATGAGTAAAAAGGGGGATCAAGAGACAAATAGGAGAAGAAATAGGAACCTTGTTGAGGTGAGGAAAAATATTAGTTTTAAATAAAAATTTAAGTAAATAATTTTGGAGACCCTTGATGAGAGAGTGACACATGGGTATAGATAACTTGAGTTAAATTAGGGAGTAGATAGGGGATCAAATCTTGACTTCTCAATTGACTTTAGTAATGACCACAAATTAAGGAGTAAAAAGGGGGATCAAGAGACAACTAGGAGAAGAAATAAGAATCTTGTTGAAGTGAGGAAAAATATTAGTTTTAAATAAAAATATAAGTAAATAATTTTGGAGACCCTTGATGAGAGAGTGACCCATGGGTAGGTGAATAATAAAACTATTAAATTATAAAAAATAATTAATTATTCATGAAATGCCAAGTGTGACTTATGAGGACTCTTATAAAAGAAGGGGCAAGCCATGGGAGAAAGGACCTTTTTACCTTGTTGTTGGATGGAGGGGACTACGCTAGAGTAGTGACTACGAGCTATAGTGAGTTTGGTGAGGTAGTGGAATTTAGAGAGGGGACTCTTGATCCAAGGAGTGCTCTCCTCTACGAGCTAATTACATTCCTCCATTTTACAACTACATTGCAGATTGGGGGTCCGCGGGGAATGAGAGTACCCAAGGAGTAGGCTGGGAGGTCAATCAGTGAGTCATTGCATTCAGATTAAGCACGTCGACATTCACACTTGGAGGCGACCGACAATGAAAGAGGACAAATAGTGGAAATTCAAGTTTGAATCTCGTCTGGTGAATGGTACCTATGTTGTTATAGTATTCTTTTGTATGCCTTCATTATGGTTTTAGCTAATAACATGTAAATTAGATGATATGTTCAATAAAGTGAAATTGAGGAAATTTTTATATAATGCTTAATGATTTTTGAGTTCCCAATGATATTTTCTTATGGTTGTATTTTTAGTATTAAAAAAAAAAAATTATAGGGTTGGTCCCTACATTTGGTATCAGAGCTATGTTGAACCCTTGAGACCTATGAGCCCATGCATGCATGACTAATTCGTTAAATATCTACTAAACACTACCCTAAAATTGTGTATGGTGACCTTTCAAGGCTCTTAGCTAGTTGTTAGATGTAGAATCCCATAGATGTACAACAAAATTAGTGAAGCCAACAACAATATTTCTTCCATGCACAATAATTTATTATGACCAATATCCTAACTATGCTCAATTTCCAATGTAACTCATTGTAATTTTGTGGATAATTATAAAAATATTTCAACAAACCAATCCAAAAAGTGGCTCATATAAACAACTAGACAAAGTTAAGAAGTATCGAGATAGGTTAAATAAACCCTGACCTAGATTTCATCTGCAGAGTTGTACACAACTACAAGAATGAGGATGTTGATATACTACATGAAGGTCTTTAGAAAATGTTTATACAATAAATCTAGATTTGATGCTTTAATCCACTATGATTCCACCTAAAGGATGAATATTTTATTTCAGTCAAAGATGAGCATGTCTTCACTTCAAAAACACTTTAGGTGTCCACAATCTAGGTCTCTTAAGCCTTCAGGCCATACTTTAACAATTTCTTCAGATGATATGCTTCGCTTAGATTAGATCACAGAAGGAATCTTAAATCTGTTGTGGAGAAAAAGATCTTCATTTTCACAAGATACACGTGTTGGACTGCCCAAAAAAGACTAATCTTTCAGAACATTATTTCCTCATGGTAATGATGACATCCTAAAGAAGAATTTAAATCATTGCAGATTGACCTCACATCTTAAAGCCAAGAGAAAACAAAATTCTAATGCACAGAAAACCACGCCTTTATAAATTTCAGACTTTGTTCATACATATGTCACTCCTTCGAATAAATAAAGTTTTCTTGGATATTCAAGTGCAAATTCACCTGCAAAAAAGAAAACTTGAAAAAGGTCAACAAATTCCATAAGCTTAATATCATAGCCTAGAAACCATGACTCACAAACACATATACTCTTCATTGTAATGCCTTCTTGACAGAATTGTAATACTCCTCAAGGGCTGTACAAATCCAAGATAGATAATGCGAGCTTGCTTTCTTACCATGAATGAGAAGAAATCATCTCCATTTATAGAATAATTTTACTCCGTGTTGAAGTTGACTTGGGGAACGATTCAAAATTTATTTTTGGAGGGATTTTTTACAATTTGAACAAAACTCATTCATAATATTAAACTAGATTTTCTGATTCTGATTTTTGGACTATTTGTTAAAAAAAATAAATATTAGCAGAGTTGTAATTTGGATCGTATATCCAACAACTTTAAACTGATTCTCACTATCAGTTTAAAGTTGTTGCAATTGTTATACGAGATTCACTAAAACAATTGGAGTTCTGGACTTGAGTTATTGAGGCACAAAGGTATGCCCCTATTTTCATTTTATTGTGACTACATTTGACTTCGCAAGCATACCTAAATACTGTGAGAAGTGAGTTTAAACTTAAATTATTTAGTGAACTGTGCTAAACTTATGAAAAAATGCAAAAAATGCATCAATCGAGTGTTCTAAAAGTGGAATAAAGGCTAATCCTTGGTACTCTTACTTTGGGAGATGGATTATTTGAGGTGAAGCTGGTATTTTTGTTATTTTCGTTATATTCTACAAAATTGCATTGTTATTTCCTTGAAATATTTAAATTATGCTATATTGGCTCAGACACTGTAATCATTAAAGTTGCCGCTATAATCTTGGGGTCCTTATTGTGAATTTTGTCCTTGGAATTATGACGGGTCATATATTCTTGGAGATATATAGAAATTCGCCTCAAATAGAGCAGGGTGATTTCATGCTTTCGATAATATCAGCAGGGAATTGCATAGCCGTGTTGCTTAAAGGTCTTTTCCTGCAAAAGTGTTAAGCTTATAATTATTCTACGAGAAGGGTTCAAATGAAAGGCCTTCTTTGCGTTTCAAGGGTGGATTTGAAGCCATTGTCCCTAAACGAGTCATCTCCTTTGGATCTAGTGCAAGGGATGCATATAACAGGCATGAAACAGTGTAGTCTCACAAATGTTGGCAGGATTCACATGGATCGATGTCCCACAACTTCAGTAATGCCACTTGAATCGTTTACTTTGACTTCTGCTACATCTGCTTGAGGCACTGCATTATTGTCTTGGCCTGACTGCATTATAAATAAAATCACAATTAAATTTGAATCTTACAGTGTGATATCACGTAGTCCTTTAAACTCTCTTCCACGCAGACCTGAGATTCGACTGGTATACGGGTTATCTGTTCTATTTCATGGATGATGACAGAGGCTCTTTGAAGACTTCTAGGAGTATAGCTCAATGGAAACATCTCTTTTCTGTCCTCCCCATCCTTCAGGACAATGGTAATTCCAACTCAGCTACAGTTTGCTCGGTGATCCCCAGCGAAAGGTTGTATTAGACATGTTTATTCCACTAAAGTTCCAATGATCCATTTGTGGTTAGCGAGATCCACGCAGATTTCAAAATGCCAGTCACAGATTCATTGTCGTGGGTGGTAGGATATTATTTTCCATGCGCCCATAAAAGATTCACCTCTACATGCTTTGTTACATGTAAAGTATGTCTTTAATTTTTTTTGATCTCATAAAAGCAGCTAAAGACACAGACCCACCTTATCATAAACTCAATTCAATCTGGACAGATATGATCCTGTGAAATTCCTCAGTCTGTTTCTCTTGATCTTCTCAATCTACTGGATAAACTTGATTCAATTCTAACAGTTATGGTGCTACGCAATTCTTCAAGCTTTTCGCGTGGTCTTCTCCAATTTCCCGTCAAACAAAAAGATTGAGAGGGTCAGAGGAGATGTATATGAGGCGATGCACGATATAGGAAGTTTGATAGATGAATGAAGCTATTTTTCAAGAATATAAAAACAAACTTGCAAGGAAGGAAGGAATAATCGTAGAACGTATAATAAGAACTTTACAACCATATATTGATTTTCTATATTTTATATAGGTTTTGGTTTTTGGTTATATATCTGCCCGGGTGTTTACAGTTGATCATGATTGAGAATTCGTGAGAGCCTATGTACACTCATTGTGTACCAAATCATTGTGCTCATAATCAAATCTATTCGAGTCCCTATATTCGATATATTCAATGAAGTGTGCATCTCTCACACTCAAAACTTATAGTTTTATATAATTAAAAGTATACTTTGTTACCATATCATTCAAATTGTTTATATGTACACTCTTGTTGTGTCCTATATAGTAAGTATTTTTTAAATATGATCATTTAAATAATGAAATATAAAATTCAAAAGTGACATCATTGTCCCTACATTCTATAACAATATATAATAAACTAAGGCTATATTGATAAGTGTTCTAAAAACTCTCATAAATATTACATTGAAAAATATGTAAATTATATTTTCTTTTCAACTATACGTATGAAATTCCAAATTTTAATATAATAATATTATTTACCTAATCATGAATATATCATTTTATTAGTGCGTTATTTAAATTAATAGTAATTTTATTTATACTAAAATCAAAACATTTAGATTCTTTTTAAATAGGGTTTATATCTTTATTCACATGGGTATATCTAATATATTTTAAGGTTCAAGATTTTTTCTTTAGAAGGTTGGATATTATATTTATTTTAATTAACAAAAAATAGAAATTCATATTTATTGTGAAGAAAATTAATATAAGTTGATAAGTTTTTTGGCTTTGGAGTTTTCGTTAAAGTGTATGTCAATCACATAGAAATTTAATTCGAAGAAGCAACTACCATATTATTAACATGTCTAAATCTTTTATGAAAATATTAAGATTTTGGAGTGAGAATTTTTGGGTTGGAGTATAATGTAGGGCAATTGACTGATGCTATAGCGAATGAAGTGAAGAAAAACTCTAAATTGGATTGACATAATGTACGAGTACTTCATGGATCCTAACATGGAATTTAGGAGAATATTTGTGCTAGTGTATAATGCATAGAAATTGATTGATGCTATGACATATGAAGTCAGGAAGCACTTTAAATCATTGTAAAACCATCTGGTTCAAAATATAGGTTTTGGTCCAATTCAGAATGAGGGTATTTGAATGCCACTTTTAATACTAAGAGGCCTCTAGACTCATAGTCGGAAGATGACAACTTATGAGTTCTTATCTGCCAAACGCAAAGGTTGTAGGAGTTGAGACATGGATATGAAAATTACCACAATAACGGTGGTAATAGGTTCAAGAAATCCCTTCCTACATGGGATATGAATTTATTTTAAAATGTTGTGACCTGAACTATTAAACCCATTTTGAATATTCAACCATTAGAAATTCAGATGATATATACATTGTTTACAACCAATGTAGCATATTAATCAACAATATCCTAGACCATATGCATATTTCATAGTTGACTAATAAAAAATTTCAATGGCTGATTTTGGCACCCAAGTATTAACTAGTGACAGCAAAACTAAGTTTGCTCCGGTTAACCATGTCATGATTGCATGCAATTGGTTGTGCTAGTTTAACATTCTCAGAATCATTACATTTTTTAATTATTTAATTATTTTTCCATATAAATAATGGAATTTATTATTATATATTATTTCATTATTAATACTTGTTCTTAGATATTTTTCGAAGGGTTTTCAAAGGTAGAAAACCCCATGACCGAGCTCCAAAGAAAGAACAAGAAATTCATTTGCACTGAAAAATGTGAAGAGGCATTCCAAAGGTTAAAGGAGTTATTAATGACAACACCAATTTTGAAGGTGCCAGATATGGAACAAGATTTTTTGGGTTGCACTGATGCCTCCAAGGAAGGGCTTGGTTGTGTGTTGATGCAAGAAGGAAGGGTAATATCTTATGCAACAAGGAAAATTAGAACACAAAAGAAAACTACGCAACCCATGATCTAGAAATGACAACAATTGTTTATGCACTAATTATTTGGAGACACTACCTTCTTGGAAGGAATTTGATCATAGGACTGATCATTATGGGCTACAACACATATTCACTCAATACCACTTAAATGCAAGACAAGGACGATGTTATGATTTAATTACTGAATATGATTTTTATCTCACTTACATAAAAGGAACGATAAATAGGGTAGTTGATGCTTTAAGTAGGATGCCTTAGATATTTTCAGTGAGTCCCTTAAAGGCAAATTTGAGGGAGAAACTACTTGATTTACAATTTAAAGACACCTAGTATCAAGAGGTTAGCAAAAGTTTGAGGGAGGATGAAATGAGGGTCCCAAAATATGAAGAATACTCCCTTGATAACAATGGGCTACTACGATTTCGGGGAAGGATATATATACCACCAAATGAAGATATACGAGATTTAATCTTGAATGAATCACATCATGCAATATACATGGCACACCCTGATGTTAAGAAGATGAGTGCGGACCTAAAACCACTCTTCTATCGGAAGGGGATGAAGAAGGACATTGTAAACTTGGTAGCAAGATGCTTAGAGTGTCAACAAGTAAAAGTTGAACACATACATCCAGCAGGATTATTCCAACCCCATGAGATACCAAAATAAAAATAGGAAGTTATATCAATGGAATTCATTGTGGGACTACGAATGACCTCAAGAAGAAATGAATCCATATTTTTAGTGGTGGACACATTGACTAAGAGCGCCCATTTTATACTAGTTAAGACTACATATAAGGCACCGGAAATATCCAGGGTTTTTATTGATGAGATTATGAGATTGCATGGAGTGCCTAGGAAGATCATACATGATAGGGTAGAAATGCATATAGGAAGGTTTTGGACCAATTTCCAAGAATATTTGGGAACCCAATTGAACTCCAGCACTGCTTATCACCCTGAGATAGATGGGCAGATAGAGAGGACTAATAAAATCCTCAAAGACATGCTTTGAATGTATGTGATGGACCAACAAAAGAGATGGGAGGAGTTTTTAGCCCTTGTGGAATTTGCTTACAATAATAGCTATCAGAGTTCCATCAAGACGATGCCATTTTAGTTCTTATATAGAATACCTTGTAGAACACATCTCAATTGGGACCGAATAGAGGACCAAGTATTATTAGGACCAGAAGTGGTGCAAGAGATGGAAGAACAAATGACTATGATTAGGAGGAGGCTAAAATAAGCATAAGATCGACAAAAGAGCTATGTTGATGATCATTGGGTAGACCAAAGTTATGAAGTGGGAGATAGGGTGTTCCTGAGAGTAAGGACCCAAAAACAAAGCTCTATAAGATTTGGAAAGGGAGAAAAATAGTCTTCCAGGGTTGTGGGACCTTTTGAAATCTTAAAAAGGAAAGGGATGGTGGCATATAGGCTTGCCTTACCTCCATCTTTAGTGCGTATGCATGATGTGTTTCATATGTCTGTTTTACACCATTATATTTCAGATCCTTTGCATGTTATTGACTTTGGTCATTTGCAAGTTTCGAACGAGGGAATAGTAATGGCCAAACTAGTTTGCATACTGGACCAATGAACTTTACAGCTTAGACAATAATTAGTGGACCAAGTTAAGGTCCAATGGGACAATTATAGTCCTAGTTTAGCTACTTGGGAGGACTTTGAGGAGATGCATCGTCATTTTCCTTACCTATTCCAAGGACTTCGAAACAAAGTATATTATTAAGAGGGGGTGTATGTAGTGCCCCACTCTAGTTGATTGACAGTGATATGAAATTAACATTTATTTATCCCTAGGGCACACACATTATTATTTTAGGACCTCAGGTTGAGGATCTCGGCACATGACTCTATTATTAGTGGTTGAGATATCAGTGGTTGTGATGTTTATGTATGTTCTCCATTGACATTATGATGAAGATAACATTAATGGTTATATATGTTATCTACTGGTATTATGATGATTGTAGCATTTATGGTTATGCATGTTCTCAATTGGTATTATGATGATTGTAAAATTAATGGTTATGCATGTTCTCTATTGATATCATGATGATGATAGATTTGATGGATAGGTATGTTTTCTATTGATGTTATGATGTTGATAGCTTTGATGAATATGTATGTTTCCATTGATGTTATGATGATGCTAGCCATGATGGATGTGCCCCTTGTTACCTACTTGCGTTATTTCTGGTTCACAATGAACAATGATGTGAATGACTAGGTGATGTTGATGATGTTTTTATGACAATGATTAACACTGAGAAACCTTGTTATAAATGATTATTGAGTATGGCAGGAAATCACCAGAGGCACTCAAATATGACGAGTTGACGACACCTGGTTTGATGAAAATTTATATTTTGTCTTTGAAATTCTAAACCAATTTTGAAAAACCTGTTATATATGCTTATCTATATTCTAATGATATGTTAGTGGTTGTAGGCACAGATTAGTTGCTTGGCCGAATGACTCACATATAGGTGATGGGGTTGTACAATTGGATGAAACTGCATGGGAGGGGAGGGATAGTATACCTGATCTCACACACTAGCACTCCTACCATGACTTGGGCTAGAAAGGTTGAAACTCCTTTGCCTTAAAGATCACGGTGTCATGAGGGCAGGTCCCAAAGTTGGGTCGCTCATGAGGATTTTACTGGGGGGCACGCATTAAGGTGGATTCCTTGATCCCTGACACCATTAGTCTCACTATAGCAAGCAACATAAGAGATGATAGTGTTATTTGTCGTTGCACCTATACTTTCCCCTCGTAGCCACTGAATGCTTGAAGGGCAAGTGGTATGGCACCCTTGGAACTTCAAAGGAATCTCTTGAAGGGCACGACCAACTTAGCACCCTTGGCATCACAAATAAACTGTTAGGTGTGGCACCCTTGGAACTTCAAGGGAAGTTCTTGAAGGGCATGACCAAACTTGGCACCCTTGGAATCATAAAAAATTTAATAAATTAATAAATATAGTAAAGATATGAAAACCAGGTAAAATTCACATCAAGGGTAAATTCTGTTAGAAACTGAGGTAATTAAATCAAAAGTAAAACTTGGGTTAAGAGGATCATAGGAAGAAATAAAATATTTTACCTTAGAAACTCTACCATTCTTATGTTGGAAAATATTAGGTAGATAATGTAGTTTAATTAGGTAAAAGGGGGAAAGAAGGACATACATATAAGAATAAATATTAATCATAAAATAGTTAAACCTAATCAATAGAAGAGGATGGTGAATTAAAAAAAGATTAATAATTTAAATTTTAGATAAATTTAGAGAACCTCCATGTGGCAACAACCAACATAAGAATATCCATCTAAGAGATAACTTGAGTTAAATTAGGGAGTAGATAGGGGATCAAATATTGACTTATCAATTGACTTTAGTAATGAACACAATTAAGGAGTAAAAAAGGGGATCAAGAGACAAGTAGGAGAAGAAATATGAATCCTGTTGAGGTGAGGAAAAATATTATTTTTAAATAAAAATTTAAGTAAATAATTTTGGAGACCCTTGATGAGAGAGTGACACATGGGTATAGATAACTTAAGTTAAATTAGGGAGTATATAGGGGATCAAATCATGAATTCTCAATTGAATTTAGTAATGAACACAAATTAAGGAGTAAAAAGTGGGATCAAGAGACAACTAGGAGAAGAAATAGGAATCTTGTTGAAGTGAGGAAAAATAATGGTTTTAAATAAAAATATAAGTAAGTAATTTTGGAGACTCTTGATGAGAGAGTGACACATGGGTGGGCGAATAATAAAACTATTGAATTATAAAAAAAATTTAATTATGCATGAAATGCCAAGTGTCACCTATGAGGACTCTTATAAAAGAAGGGGTAAGCCATGGGAGAAAGAACCTTTTCACCTTATTGTTGGATGGATGAGACTATGCCAGAGTAGTGACTACGAGCTATAATGAGTTTGGTGAGGTAGAGGACTTTAGAGAGGGGACTCTTAAGTCGAGTCCTCTCCTCTACCAGCTAATTACATTCCTCCATTGTACAACCCCATTGCAGCTTGGGGGTCCGTGGGGAAGGAGAGTACTGAAGGAGTAAGCTGGGAGGTCAATCGGCAGGTCATTGTATTCAGATTAAACATGTCGACATTCACACTTGGAGGCGACTGACAATGAAAGAGGGCAAATAGCGGCAAGTCAAGTTTGAATCTCGTCTCCTGGTGAACAGTACGTATGTTGTTATAGTATTCTTTTGTATGCCTTCATTATGGTTTTAGCTAATAACATGTAAATTAGATGATATGTTCAATAAGTGAAATTGAGGAAAGTTTTATATAATTCTTAATGATTTTTGAGTTACCAATGCTTTTTCTTATGGTTGTATTTTTAGTATTTACAAAAAAAAAAAATTATAGTGTTGGTCCCTACAGATTTCTATGAAAGAGGACTTGCAAATCAATAGACATAACATGTAGAAGTGTATTTTTTGCCTTGCCAATATCAACACTATGTTGTTGTTATTGGAGAAGGAAACAAAAACTAGCTCCAAAATTGTATACCCAGATGCAATGGGGGCTAGATTTCACTTTCATCCTAATCCTCTCATAATGTTTTAGGAGACCATTGCACAACATAGATTTGCATCACTATATGATTGAAGATTTTCAAGTTGAAGCTGTTGAACTAGAGTTTCCTCAAACTCAAGCTTTATATGGTATTTTATCTTATTATGCATGTTTTATTAGGCTCCACCCATTTTTGTCTCATATGGGTATTTGTAATACTGTATTTGAAATGAATATGTAAGTGGATGTCCAAGTGTCAATTGTGGAATATGAAAGGTCATTGGTTAGAAAAGGACAAAGGAAGCCAAAGAGTCATGAGGGGAGTCCAAAGGTCACAAAAGGAGATGAATGGTCATCTCATATTATAAATACACCCTCATAACTTATGCAAAGGGCTTGAAATCAAAATATTGGGAGCTTTGTTTGGAGCCTTGGCTTTTCCTATTTAGAATAGGAGGATTATCTTTCTTTGGAGAATCAATTGCTGACTTCATGTTCCACTATTAGGGATAGTTTCTTGTCAATTGTAAATGTATGTTTGGAACTTTCACTTTTAATAAAAGCTTAGAGCCGACACATCTTCATGCATATGTCGTGGATGCAGTAAGATTATTCTTGCTATGTTTGTGATATGTGTAATTTAATTTAAGCTAGTGATTATGAAATAATTCGTTTTCTTTAGTATGAAACTTGTTGGATGCGTGTTTCTATGTTATTTCAATCATTGTTATCTTGTGAACTATTTTGCAGGTTAACAAATGATTCTCTTTTATTATTCGCGTGTCTCTTCGAAGCTAAGTACTATTACATGCTTCTAAGTTCTTAGTTTCTCTTCCTTTGATGTGATGGAACCTCTCATGCATTACACTTGACACTTCATAATGCTCCTAAACTTTCTTCCACCAAAGTCATGTATATATCATTTTATGTGTTTATTGCAGCAAAGGAACATTATTGAAACCCACCACTTCAGTAATTAATCGTATTTCAAATGGGGATCCTACTCTAAATGGTGTGGGGTGTAATTAGGAGTTCACATCGGGGAGACTCCCTCCCCAGTTGGTGGCTTCCAACACCATCAACAAGTTGTTGGAACTAGAAGGAGGGCCAAATGACAAGATAACCCTGCGAAGTTTGTTTGAACCTTTCTTATATTTAAATGGCTTCTTCCCAAATCTTAACCCAATGATGTTTTTCCAGAGTTGCAAATATGAAAGTGTGCTTGGGGATAAGTCATGACTTGTCAAATATGAAATTTGAAGGTGAGGGTGGAACAACCATTCTTGAGAACACCTTCTATTTTCTTGAATTTCTCGCTTATCATGAATTTGATTATGAGGATACTACTTGGAGGTTGTTCATCCTTACATTTGAAGTGCATGTTAAAGAATGGTGTTTTACATTGTCAACCGCATCCATTCACTCTTTTCAACATATTGTTAAGGAGCTTCATAAGGCCTTTGACATGTATGATTATGAAAGTGTTTATAAAAAAAATCATTTTCCTTAGAAAAATACTTGATGAATCTCTTGATGATTTTCATGAGTGTTTCATTCACTTCTGTTATGAGTTTTCTAAGGATGATATTGATTGGAATTTTGTGAAAGATAATTTTGAGTGTCTTTTTTCAGATTTATTTGAATCCTTATGAATATGAATATATTGAAAATATCTTAACATTTCTTAGCTATGGACCTCTCAAATCCATGAAAGAAGAATTTGTTGTTCCTTTTGGCTCTTCCTCTTCTTCTCATTATCCATTAAATCAAATAGCTCCATGCAGACAAGTTGAAGTTGAAGAACTTGAAAGTCAATCTATTGATTGACCCCCATCTTCTCCCACTCGATATATTCAAAATTTGAATACAAGTTTCAATCTTGGATCTGATCTAATTAGTGATATTCTTTCCTTCCATTCTCCATCAGCTAGTCCCTATGATCCTCTCGATCTTGAGCTATCAGATCAACTTGTTACAACTCTTTTTTCTCATTCTCAAGAGGATCACATTTAGGATGGAATATGTGTGACCAAGAAATATTCAATATCTTTCATAATGACTATGTGTGGGATTCTGATTTTGAACAAGATTCTACGATGGAATATTATGTTCCTTCTAAGCTTCCAAATGCTTCCTCACCTCTCACCCATTATCCTAACATATTCCATGAGCTCATCACAACTATCACATCTTTCACTGAGTCAATATTTAAGGATGTCAATTCTGATTGTAGTAAGGAATGGTAGAATGTTAGTTTTGAATGAAATTGGGGTGAGAGAAAATTTTCTCTTCATGATTTATCTCATCCTTTATTTTTTTGAATCTAAAAAAAATAAAGAATGAATATCAAGATTTTAGTCTTCCCCTATCTATGATCATCAAATCATGAGGACTCATTTCTTTTTGAGAAATAAAATTATGATCGTATTTGTCTTAATGTTTTTATCAATTCTTCCAACAATGAAACTATATATTAACTGTTTATTATTCCAAGGCTTTGGTTTTTGACGATCTATCCTCAAATATCTTGGAGCCTTATCAAGTTGTCGAGACACTTCAACCTATGTTGATGGTTCTACCAGGTTCTCACAATATCGATTACTATTCCAAGCATGATAAAATTAATAATCTTCCTCGAAAGAACTCTCATCAGGTGACCAAAAATGTTGTAAATGAACCTATCTTTCAATCTGAAGACCCTTCAGCTATTTACCATGATCCTATTGCTCAACGGTTGGAGGAAGCATACTTGGAAAACCCTTCTCTAAAACACAAGTTCCGATTTTTTTTTTTTTTTTTTCCAAGTTTGAAAGTCAGAATGGATGTTTTGATTTAAGAGTTTGTCACAATGTGTGCACACACCACCATGATTAGCAAATTGTTTTGAACATGCTTTCTTGTTGTATTTTTCTAATTTTGCTTTCCGTCTTTGGATTTTAGAACATATCATGTTTTATTTTTCTTTTCATGCACTTTTCTTGAGGATCCTTCTTGTTTTTTGTTCTCTTGCTGATATAGGTTAGGTAATGTTTCATTGGTTACACTAGAAGTTTCATTTTATGTAAACCTGGTGTATCCTCTGTTCGTTTAGGAGAAGGGTTAGTCTTGTTAATTTTTCATAGGGATATATTATTCTTTGCTTAGATAATTTAGTTTCCTCATTAACATATTAAGTTCACCCCATAACATTATAAAATTATTCATGCCTACACCATTATTCATTAGCATATGCAATTATGTAGAAATAAAAACATCATCATCATCAATGTAGTGGAACATAAATTAAAAATAAAAGAAAAACATGCACACATAGAGACACCAGGATTGATCAGAGACCAGGAAAAAACCCACTATGGGGAAAACCCTTGTAAATTCTTCTTCTTCTTAGATCGTCATCAAATCATTAAGAAAAAGAGATTACAATTCCATATCTTCATCAAAGAAACAAAAATAACTAGCACATCCATAACATGACCTTAAACATACTTATACTCAAAGATTCTGATTCTAAGGATAATAATGCATTGTATCTGACTATAGTTGATTGTTGGATACTGTTGTCATTGTGATGAACAATTATGAACACTGTTGCATACTGATAACTCATCTTGAGGTCCTGGAGGCTTGCATAGGTACTGTGTGTGAGCCTTTAAGACAGATCTTGATGCTCTCTGTAGAGCTGGAAGAGTGCATCTGGGACAGATCTGGACGTTCTCTAAAGAACTGGCTGAGGATGTTCGTGGACCAAACATACTCAGATCTGCCTCAAACCCTAGATTCTCCCATCAGGCTTCTGTGTGAGCGTCTATGGCAGCCCATATGCTACCTAGACCATTATGTGCATGCATCTGGGGACCAAATTGGAGCGCAGAAACCATAGCCTCCCGAACTCTCCCATAAGCACTCTATGCATGAATCTGAGACTTCTCAAACGCTCCCATGACCATATTGTGACAACATCTAGGGAAAAAAATATTAGTTTCATGTGAGAATGCTAAACTCAGAAACCATAGACAAGTGTGAGATTTGACCCTATAGTTTCAGATCCTTTGCACGAGATTTCCTTCGCCAGATCTGTTCGAACCAAAAAATAGAAGAGAGAAGAGAGTGCTTGATGATTGTGTTCAAATGAGCTTGAGGTATCTTCCATTTATAGGATTTCATGAGGGTCCACTAGATGTTGAGGCTGACCTGTCCAATTGTACATGTGTTTAGGGCCGACCTAAACCAATATACATGAGTAGATAAGTAAATTTAAAAACCAACTTCTACTTATCCAAATAAGGTGATATTTAGGTTGATTTTGGTCCACTTGAAAAGGGGAATCTATTGCATTATTATATTCATCATATGAGCTATAAAAAGTAGAATTTGACTATAGTTGCATAATTTTAACACTCCCTCTAAACTAGTGAGAATTCCACCTGCCAATATCTATCCATCGATCAATATGCCATTCTGGTATCTTCATGTATCATTATGTATTATCAATAATCATATTTTTCATGTAGTCATCATGCCATGACCATACCAATAATATCATCATGACAAATCCTTAATGTACACCTCGATCTAAACCTTTCTTATTCCTACTTATCTCTTGATTGTTTCTTCTCGTATGCTAAAACTTCTTGAATCTAGAAGAAAAAGATGTTTTTACCAGAGGGGAGCTTAAGCTACTACCCTCTATCCATCAGGCTACTATCTATAATCTTTGCGAGTGGGATACTACCCAAACTATCATCATCAATAATCATCGGAGAGCATGTCATCAAGGAGCACATCTCAACCTGTAACCACATCGGTGAGCACATCTCGATCTAGAATCTCATGGTGGAGCTATACATCTACGACCCCATATCAAGCAGTTGGATATCCAAATATGAAGGGGAGCACATCTCAACCCTAGGATGACATCAGGGAGATAAATCTCAACCCATAACCACCTAGAGTTATCTCAACCCATCCTATTGGTTATTGATCTTCCCATCAATGAGCATGAATAGTCATGTGGTAGAACACCTGTATCATAATTGACTTTGGTTGTACCCCCACAATTACACTCTCAACACATTGGTCAAATGAGGAGTGGAATTCCTGATAAGCCCTGGTTCTAGGTATGATGCCAACTAGGCTATACTCTGCAAAGACCAGATACAGTAGAAACATTCTCTGACCCTATGAAGATAGGGGAGAAATACATCTACCCCTATGGGTAATAGATATGGGTCATACCCTATTGTCTAAATTTCCCTCAACCCTAGTAGCCCTTTATCTCAATTCCTCACCCTGAGAGGAAGAGTTGGCTCAGTGTCCTTGATCATTGCTGCTCTTATCATACTCAAATATGGTATTTGCTTGTCTCAATAGCAACTATTTCTTGTTCATAAAAGACATTAAATCAAATATCATTTCAGATCATAAATAATCATGCAAATCACAAAAGGATACAATAATCATCCTCCCTCTTAAGGAGGTGTCAATCACAAGCCTAAGCTTATCTTGAACAACCGCACTGACTCAATATATGGAAGTATATCAGCCCCAACTATATATGGGATTCTTTGTCATCACAATGTATTGATATCATATTAATATCCTAATCAACCAAATCTCTAGGGAGCTTCTACATCCTACCTCATAGCTAACCATTCTTGAAACATCGTACTCAATCTCGATTGAGTGTAAAGCTATGGACTTGTTATCAATAATATCATGACAAATCTCATAATAAGGCATCACTCATATCTAATTTTCGACAATAATGTATATTAGAAATAATACATCCATGTATTGACATATCATAGGAGAAATATTCTTGCCTAAAAAATAGAACGTCTCATGCAAACATTTCATAGGATGTTCAGTGGCAACTCTATGTGAATGAAGCAGAACAATCATGAATTTGTTCAGGTTCTATGCACATCAAGTATATATATATATATATATATATATATATATATATGTGTGTGTGTGTGTGTGTGTGTGTGTTCAAAGATGAAACATCAATGCTTCAATCATCTGTTAGATGCCATGTCAAGTTCAACAACATCTTGAACTTCAAATCGAAGTGTCCAAGGATTTTCATTTCCATTATTTAAAAATATTATTTTTCAACAACTTTGCAATATAGAATTTCTTTCCAAAATTCTAGAAATCGATTCATCATACCATGATACATCATTTCGAGCTTCAAAAACCATCACCCTATTCCTTAGTTCATCAGAGGCTTATCACTTGTCAAGAGTATACCATCAATATGTAAAACCAAAACGGTAATCAAAATCAAATCCATACCTTGGAACTCATCATCATGACTTCATCAGATAACTGTCAAATATGGACATATTTGGATCAGGGAGCTTGCTTCATTCAGTGCTCTCTACAAGCATATGCATTACTAAGCCAACATAATCAACTTTACATAAATCAATGTTGTATCAAAAAATTCAGCTCATAAGAGTTTAGAAGTCATCTCAAAACTACTATCAAAGTCATCAATATCACAATATCAATTCTTTCAACCAAGTGACAGGTAAAACACATATCAAGTCTTGAAATCATCTATTATCATGACAATAAGTTGCCATCAACCATGCTATATCAATCAAAAACTTCATCAAGTCATTATCCTAATCATAATACAAGTTATTTCTGCCACTAGATGTAATTGCGTACACCGAGGATAAGTCATGCAGGTTCCATCTTCATACTGAATCACAAATATCAATACTTTAGCCATTGTGCTAGGAACAAGGAGACTAATACAAAACCATTTTTCAGAATACCCACATAATTCATTGAATGCCACTATGCCCAGATATCATTGAAATTAGGGAAAATTAATAATCATCATATTTAAATCATTAGTCATTAGATCAAATCCAGATTTTTTATCATAGAGATATCTATAGTCCGAATAATAGTCCAATCATCAATTCAAAGTTCTAGTTCATTTTCAAGCATCATGTCTATTAGTGTCTATCAGTCCTTCCAGTCACCAATGATGAAATGTACTCTTTCAAATTTGTTGATATGGTTATTAGGTCAAATTTTTATATTATCAAATAAAATTTGATCATTGGTTAGGTTAGCTAGGGTAGTACCACTCCTTTCACTTTCATGGTCAATGGACATCATCATGGTCAATAATTTCTTGCTGTAAGGGTGTCATATTCATTATGATCATCATTCAGATAATTTTGTCCATGTCAAATCATCATTAGGTCATAGGTCATTTTTCCTTGGAAAGCACTCATATTTCATCCATCTCCCCATTTCCCTCAATTTCCCTTATAAATTCCATCATTCCCTTAAAATACCTTTTTGCTTGAGGAATTCTAAATCCTAAGTGTAAAACCCTTTTACACTTTTTCATTTTCACAAAATCTAGCCTTAGCCCAAAAATCCATTTTCACATGCCTTTAAACGCATTTCCATTGTGATATATCAAAACTCTAGCCGATGGTCCATTTGATACATAAATATTCCATTCAATAAAAAAAAGTCACATACTATAATGTATTACAATGTAATACATTGTAATGTTCCGTGCTATCCTGATATTGCAATTCACAAGGTGCTTTGTTTGACATATGTAAAGCTATTTACCCATTGAATGATTGAGATAACAGTCCCGCATATATCGCATCACATGATTATGCCATGCCTCCTATCTTAAGTCCTGCAAATACTCTCTTCCCCATGCGATTTGTGATTGTTCTCTTTATCGCCCGCATCATAGTCCCAAACCATAACATCCTCGACTCTCGACTATGATATCACTTCCACTGTTGATTGTGATCACTCCCCGCGCCGATATCACTCTCGGCTTGGATATCTCATCCCTCTTGGTCTTGATTGTGATATCCCTCCCAGTCCTGATTGTGATATCGCAATCAATGATCCCGCGAAGTCCCTTCCCCACATGGTTCCTCCTCCGATGCAATTGTGATTACTATTGGCCATGGATGGATGCGATATATTATAATGTGTTTTTAAAGAAATTTTCCCGTCATGTACATTAGCGAAACACTATGGAACAGGGAAAAGTCCTCCATTCGACCTCCGATTGTGATCATCCCTTGGATGTGATATTTCATATATCGCATTGATAATTTTTTCAAGTCTGCCCTTATGGAAAAACAAGGAAAATCAATGGAAATGGCTCTTTGTTTGCATTGTGATTGTGCTACAATAAAAACCCAATCCAAATGCAATTATGGTGAGGGTCAATGACAGAGTAAGAAACGATCTCTTGCATCACTTCTAATAGAAAAAAAACAATGGAACGGAGCGAACATTACACATTCAGTCCAGTCATTTTCATAATTGAATGCAGAAAAGGAGGAACAACAACCCAGTGGGTAAAAAAACAGGACTAGCAAAATGATTATTCGAGGCCTTAGTTGAACGAGAACGCTCAAAACAACACTAAAACTCAGCAAATGATATTTTAAGTAGTTTTAATCTATTTTATGAATTTTGTAATAAATATTGAGATTTGTTTCAAGATATTTTCTGTAAAACATTGCATAAATAAATTAGAGATTCGAAGTATGATAGGTGGTTGGACATCAGAGGTGAGAACACTTGTAACTTGTACTTCAACTCTTTATTCACGAAATCAAAGGAGTAGTTGCAGTTATTATCTAGGAATTCATGTGCAGTGAGTTTGTGATGATGTATTTTGTCTGTTATATTTTTTTATGAATGATATACATCTCTCATTTCCATATCTTATTTCTTCAATGATTTTCCTTAAAGGTTATAAGAATAATTCTTGGCATAAAACTCTGTGTTGATGGGAATATCATTTTTTGTAATTTTCCTTCTTACTTAATGATTCATGGTGCACATGCTCATTAAAACCCTTTTTCTCTTTCGAACAATACAATATACCGACAAAAACCTAAAACCATCACAAAAGCATTGCTACCTTTCTCCTTTATATATTTGTTGCGTAACCCTTTGATACTTTGACCTAGCTACCTAGTTTTCAACCCTAATCCAACATCGAAATCTAAAAAATCAAAAAATTACTTGAGCCTAGCATATTTTCCCACTCCAGTCATCACGTGCTGTGAGTTCATAGAGAGGGATAACGATGAACATTATTCCAACGACCTTAATCATCCTTTAGTTTTTTATTTTCTATCAAATACTGTAAATATGGTGGATTTCGAGTGAAATCTGTCCAATATTGAAGAGACTATCGCCATTAATATCTCGACCAAACCTAATGTTGTGAAGAATATTCATGTTGGCAAATCTTGTTCTCCTTCAGAACTAGAAACATACTGTGATCTCTTTCGCAAATTCAGAGATGTCTTTGCATGGTCATATGAAGAAATGTCAGGCATCGACTCGAGCATCGTTGAACATGAAATCAAGATGTATCCAGATGACAAACCAATATGAAAACGACTTCGACCGATTCACTTGAAGAAAGCCACTACCATTAAGGCAGAAGTTGAAAAACTTTTACATGTTGGTTTCTTAACCCTATTCCTCTAACTGATTGGGTATCAAATATTGTTCCTGTGATGAAAAAACAAGGAATGATTAGAGTGTGCATCAATTACAGGGATGTAAATCAAGCTTGTCTAAAGGAAAACTACCCTACACCCTTCATCAATCAGATAATTGATGAATGTGCCAGATGCGAAATCTTTTCATTCATGGATGGATTTTCCTGATATAATCAAATCAATATCCATCCACAGGACTAGTCGAAGACTGCATTTATATGTCCATGGGGCACATTCACGTACTGTAAGCTACCTTTTGGTTTGAAGAAAGCAGGGGCAACTTTTTAGAAGGCGATGAACTATGCCTTCCATGACATCAAGCACATCATTTAACCATATCTCGACGATCTACCGGTTCATTCGCAAAAGCGGACTGATCATCCGCAAGATTTGAGAACTATATTTCTACGTTGCCGACACTACAAGATACAACTCAATCCACACAAGTGCGTGTTTTGCATAGGTTCTGTTCGGTTACTTGGTTTTGTAATTTCTAAGGACGAAATTTGACTCAACCATGTAAGGTTCAAGTAATCATCGACATGCCTCGAACTTCAAATTTTCTTTAGATTTAGAAACTCCAAGGAAAAGAAAACTTTCTAAGGAGGTTCATTCCAAATTACACCGAAATTGCTAAAGGTTATACATGTCTTTTGAAAAAAGAGGTGCCCTTCAATTGGGATTAGGTTGCGCAAGCTTCCTTTGACTCTTTAAAGGATTTCCTAATAAAAGCATCATTAATGTATGCTCCTGACTATCAAAAAGGCTTTAACTTGTATCTCACAGCTACAGATACAACCATCGCAATGGTTTTTAGTACAAGAAGACAAAGGAATTCAACATCGGGTTTTTTATTTAATCCAAAATTTAACTGATACAGAAAGCAAGTACTCCTATGTTGAAAAGCTGGCTCTAGCAGTTGTTCAAGCAGTACAAAGATTTCGACACTCTATCCTCTTTCACAAAACTACTACTTTGTCAGATTGCAACCCTATGACCTACATTCTGTCGCGTCAATTACTAGGGGAAAATATTCGAATTGGATAGCCATTTTGCAAGAGTTTGATTTGGAATTCACCAAATCCAAATCAAAGAAATCTCTAGTTTTCATGGAGTTACTATGACCTTCCATCGTCGTCCAACGATTCAACATCTAAAGCACCAATCATGGATGAAACTCTATTTCTGATATCATCAAGCGATTCGTGGTATGGAGATATACTCATCTATCTCCAAACACAAACCTTTAGGCATAACACCTCTCGCTCCAAACAACGACATACTCGATACAAGGCTAAACACTACATGATCCTCGGTGATACACTTTACCGTCGTGGTGTCGATACAGTTCTACGAAGGTGCCTCAACCATGAGGAGGCTGAGAAAGTCCTAAATTATTGTCATTTAGGTGTGTGTGAGGGGATCAATCCGGTTATGCTACGGCACAAAAGATCTTACGAGCTGGTTACTTCTGGCCTATTATATTCAAAGATTGCATAATCGCAGTCAGAAGTTGCCATGCTTGTCATATTTTCGACCGCAAAACCATACTACCACTTGCACTGTTGCATCCAATAGTCACTTTTGGGCCATTCACTAAATGGCGCATAGATTTCATGACATGTAACCCCACCTCAGCCGTGGGGCATGGGTATATCATAGTCGCAGTTGACTATTTTACAAAATGGGCCGAGGCGATGCCTACATTAAACAATAGCAGCGAAACTGCTCCTCTTTTCTTTTTCAATCATGTAGTCTCTAGTCTCTGTAGTCGCAATCATATGATGGTTGAATTTTCTGCCAAATTAGGATTGTCCCACAACAGTTCTACTCCATATTATCCGGAAGCTAACGGACAAGTTGAAGCTATCAACAAAGTCCTAAAGTGCATGCTGCAAAGGATGATTGGAGTCCACAAATAGAATTTGCACTTAATCTTGTACTCAGCTCTGTGGGAATATAGGACATCGGTGAGAAATGTGACTGGATTTACACCCTTTCAATTGGTGTATGGCCTGGAAGCGGTCTTACCGATTCAATGTGAGATTTCATCTCTCAAGCTCGCAATCGATCTACTTCCCGAAACTTCGGAGGAAGAGGCTTGTTTCTTGGAACTAATCCAATTGGATGAAACCCATCGTGATGCTGCATTGGCTAAAAAAGCTCATAAGAAACATGTCAAGGTGCAATTTGACAAAAATGTCAAACTTCGTGTCTTCTCAGAAGGTGACCTAATCTTGCTATACGATCAGGACTCCAATAAATTGGGAGTAGGTAAGTTTGAACCGTTATGGATGGGCGCCTACATTGTTAAACGAGTATTAGCAAAAGGAGCCTACGAGCTAGTAGATTATGATGGGATTCCACTGTCGCAACCCCAGAACGGGTTGTATCTTAAGTGTTACTGTGCTTAATTAAGTGTATTAATCTCTTTATAGATATGCTTTTGTTACATTTTTGTTTTCATTAGGAGTTGTCATTTTGGTTAGGTAACCCACTTTGCATTTGTTGTAGACGTCGAACTTGTTGGAATCATTCGTTGGATACGCCAATGGAGCTAGTTTTAGTACGCGGGACCTATCTTCTACAGCCTGGGCCATTTTTTATCCAAGCAGTGAGTTAGTGAGTTTCAGAGGGATATGTATTGGTCGATCAATGAACAACATCGCTAAGTACAGTTCTTTGATGGAGCTTCTCTCTGATGCCATCGCACATGGCATACGCCGACTTCTTGTCAGGCTAGATTCGTAACTCGTCATCCTACAACTTACTGGCATCTATTCTGTTTGGAATCCAGCTATCTATCGTATGTTCCTAAGGGTTAGGATTTTGGAAAGGCAGTTTGATTCTATTCAATATCAACACATTTCTAGAAACTTAAACACATTAACTGATTCATTAGAAAATTGTGTTAGATAGACATTTACAGCATTTATAAAGAAAAAAAGCATTAGGATCACATAACTTAACTGAAATAAAACTCCTAAATCAAAATCTATAACTATTTATAGTTTTACAAAATGTTTTGTGTCCAAGACAAAATCGGTCATACGACCCAAAAACTAAAAAATGTAGAAGAGCATCCTAAAACTAATGATGTTGGTGATAACATGTCACCGCCTGTGCGATCATATGCAAGAGCCTAGTCCAATGACTCGGCACACTAGTAGTATGGTGCTATAACCTCAGAGGTAACTCATCGGTCCTCACATCCTAAATACCAATAGTGAGACCCTCGATCTGATCCTGCAACACTGCCAGGGTCTCCGCTATGTCTAGATCACGAAGAACAGCCCTCCCTACAACCTCTCCTGCTGGAACATTAGTTTCCGCCCTTGGGCGCACCGTTGGTCGCACTGGCTCGACATCTGCACAAATATATGAGTTTGATTAGTCTTGATAACATTTAAAAACACAAAAACATTATTAAAACTAATAAGCAAAGATATGGTCAAATAATTTTACCCATAATAGTCCACTGCTGGCCAGCTGGTAAAGACCATCTCCTGAAGGTCAAACCACTCAAAGAAGGCATCACAGAATGAAATCTATGACTGACCAGCATGTCTGGCCATGAGATCAACCCATCTCTACATCCGTGGTTCCTTCGATGCTGGCAATACTAGTGAAATGTACTGTGGCTGCATCAGTGGAATCCTCTCCAAGGTGAAAGCAGTGAGAATGGAACTGTAACCAAAGTTCTTAGATCTTCCATTCTTTACCTTGGAGAGCTGTTCTTTTATGACCAGAAGCACCACCTCACACCAGTTAAATACCTTTGGTTCCAGGCATTCCAGGGCGTATTGTATATAAGATCTGTTGGCTAAATGAAGAGCCACGTTACCAACCAATCTAGCAAAGGTGAATAAAATGGTCCTCAAGGACCGATCAGTGACATATTGGATATTGATCTTGCCATCCCTGCTAGGCTAAGATCCATCTCTACAAAACTAGTGAATATAATCCCTCACCGATTCACCCCCACGAGTGGATCTCGATAGTGAGAGAGAGGCACCACGCCTCGATAACCCAGTCAAAAAGTAGATATCCTCGACTGTCAAAGGAATAGATTTGCCTCTAATATAGAATACCTGGTTGATCGGATCCCATGCATCAAGAAAATATTGATGCTGGATATGCGAAAGTATTTTAGCAAGCCATAGTTTCGCAATGCAGTAACCGTACTCGGACCATGTAAGGAAGTAATTTCCTCTTCTTCATGCTCATGTTCATGCCATGTAACAACCATCTTGATCCAATGAATCTCTAAAACAAACAAAATATGAATTAAGATCCTAATTTGAGCAAAAACATGCAAATGAATCATGAAAAATCACTGTACAAACTTTCCCTTCTGCGCCCATCGCACCCTGCTTGTGCATAGGGTGGGATGCATACTGACTGGCCAATGTCTAGCTTAGTATGCATTCCACTTTTTTATGTAGGACAGGTGTGATGGGGAGAGAACGAATTCTTCAAACCCCTAGGGCCCAAAAGAAAGGGAAAACTTGCTCAAAATCAAAAAAGGATGGAATGCAATTGAAGAGCTCAGGGTTAACTCCTACCTGGTCTTGATGCCATGGAGAATAATCCACCAGATCTCCTGAAATCAATTGATGAAATTTGAGGGGCAAAACACCTCCAGAGCTCCAAAATCCCAAATTTGAATGAAATTGAAAAAATGAGAGGTAAAACTGCTCTTTATGTTACTATTCACGTAATTCAAGTAAAATGTTGGTTTTCAAATCATTTTTCAAGCATGTATATGTATTTCTAATCAATTTGATGGAGCAATTGAACAGGTCGTATGGCCGTCAAAAGAATATAGCGTGTTAATGGTAAATTGAACATCTTTGACTATTATCATGAGTAATATTTCCACAAGGTTCAAGCTCATTAAAAAATAAACCCGCCAATGAGCAATGTTTCCACAAGGTTCAAGCTCATTAAAAATAAACTCGCCTTCAGTAAACGACCTCTGTGATTACTGTGCTATGAGCCTTTCAAGCCTTGGTTGTGTTCTTACCATCACCTCCATTCTTTTGGCTAATCATACACTTCCACTTGATTGTGTACCCTTTTGATGAACAACTGCAATGAGTGATCCTGTTAGACACCCTCTTCACATTGCCATGTTTTGAGAAGTTCCAAACTTACCTGGAACCAGTTGCTACCTAAAAACATCACTCGTTCCTACAAAACGAGTCTCTTTTAAGCTCTTTTTAGAATCGCTAAATATGAAAACATTGCTGAGCTACTGGCCTTTCCAGCTCATTAAAGTAAAGGGAAGTGCCATCCCTCCTCTACATTTTAATCTTTTTGGATCTGAGGGATTATCCCACAAAAAGATTGAGTGCTTGTCTTTTTCGGCTTGCTAAAGCGATAAAAAGGTCATCCCTTTCGTATTATTTTATAATTTTTCAGACTTAAGGGATTATGCCGTGAAAAATGACAGTTGGAGTTTCCTTTTCATCCCTTTTCAAACTCTCTAAACATGAAAAGGACCGAGTTATCCTTGTCGTTAAACTCATTAAAATAATAGCGACAAACTTATCCACCCGGACAAGAACGAGTTTCACTGTCGCTAGACTTGCTATAACATAGCGACAGGTTTTTCCGAAGGGAAAATTATAGAACAGGCATATGTTATCCTCCTCAAGCTTGACAAAAATAAAGAGGTATTGATCAGCAATGACTGGGGGAAAGGGAAGAAAACTTGAAGAACTTCATTGGTAGCAAGTCGCTCTTGAACATGACACTTTCACTCCATCACCATGATTGAGTTGGGTTGGGTTATTATTCACTGGTCATATCATGATTGGTCCTCCACACCATCCATATTTTGGGGTTAATGCTACCAATCCATCTCAGTGTCACCGACATGTTCAAGAGAAGTCATTTAGAGAATTCACCACCCAGCTAACACGTCATCCACTGCAATACCTTCACCCTCCATTTTTCATGACTGCCATTCCTAAACTTTGTATCATCAGATCGTTTTCACCTCCAGAAAATAATTTGCTTCGTTTCATGTCATAGATGTGGGATACATTAAGCCCTCCTATGATGAGTTACTTCTTGTCGACATCAGCTCATTATCCAAGAAGTTGACTTAGGAACAACCTTTTTAGTACTTTGAAGCTTGCATGCCTCAATGGCAAGTTTCTCACTTTCGGTGATAGGTTTACATTAATGGCCTTTGACTGAAAGGTTTTTCATGGTGTTAGACATCAGGTCATATATTCACACCATGTGAATTGTACTGTAGTACCTTGAGGGTGATCATCATTATCGGTGATTCTTCTCGTGCATGTTAACAGCTTACATCATTGGCTGGTAATCAGGCGATGTCTTTCCATGTTCGAATTCAGAACATCTTTTCACATGGATCGACTTGTATTTCGAGCGAATATTGAACGAGTTTGAATATCTCGGATCTAGTTTCATCCATCTAGGCTACGATATATTCAGGAATATAAAGACATCAGATGTACACAGAAGCTGCATAGATGATCATCCAAGCTAAAGGATGATGGCTCTACATACAAAGAATCACCAGTCTGCAATAGCAGATGATTATCTATCCTATCTACATGAAAATGAATTTATAAAGCTGAGCATGGGAATACCTGCCTCAGCTAGATCATGAAAATAAAATTATGATGATGTATTGTATTGTATTTTATATAGGTCACCTTCTGGTTCGAATACCTTAGATCCTCATGATAAAGCATTTCACCCGACATCAAAAGATTTACAACCTCATGCTTTAGGGGGCAACTGTTATAGAAATATTTGGGCACTACAACCCCAATAACATATGTCGATAAAACAAGGGCCCTTTAACCCCTAAAAGTGTTGTTTCATACCCTAAAGGATCATGGTCAACTGATTACATCATTTCCCAGAAGTTCCACCTAAAAAACCACTCAGAACTGGCCAAAACTAGACCATACTGACTACTCCATGGTCAAGGTGCGATGCATACTGGCTGCTACACTAGCCAGGTGCTATGCATACTAAAAGAGACTTCTGCAGGGTGCGATGAGCGAGAGTAGACAAATGGAAGAGACAGTTTTCTAAGTGGATACCTAGAGAATCTTCTATAAACTTCTCATATGCCACTTGCCTCTTAGAATTCACCCAGGGATGAGTAAGATATCAATTAAATCTCCAAGTGGAACCAAGAACAATTAGTGGAATGACACTAATCAAAAACCTAGAGCTAACACACACCTTTGCAATCAACTATAAATGGATCCCTCATATGAGAGATCTGGGGGCTGGAACTTTGTAATTTGTAAAGAAGTGTTGTTGGTTTGTCTTTGAGAAGGAGCATTGTATTGTTGGGTGATCTTGCTTTTCATAAGGTGAAGAGGGCTTTGATGATGGGAGGATGATGCTGGATCAGATAGCTGGGTTGTAATATTCTCTTCTAATATTAATAAAGTTCTTTGAGTTTTCCTCCATATAATCGTGTATTTGTGAATCTCGTTATTTGTGAATGCAATTGTATGGTCAATGTATCTCTGAGTCTACATTGTTTTATGATATTATAGATCAAGATGCTTTGATGGTGTTTTGTTACTTTGTCTCTACAGGTATTCTCTAAAGTAGGACAAGTACGAGAGGAGTGGCAAGCTCTATCAAGGGAGAGAGGAAACAAGCAAGTAGTCAAGTGGAAGATCTAGGTTGGTCCCCTTTGCTTCTCTCTTATCTATCATACATAATGGAAATCACAATTTTCTTTGATTGTTTGTTTCTAAGATAGCTACCCATCTTAGTGGGACTAGCAGATCGAAAAGACACTAGTTTTCCTAGAAATAGTCATCCCGATGTCTTGTCTGCAAGATCCTATCCTATAAATATGTCCTGTAAGATCTCATATTTTCTATATGATTTACCTATACCTTCATGCTAAGAGAATCTGCAACTGGTTCTCCTTCCCTTTGATGTATCTTATCTCGAAGTCAAACTCACTAAGGGTAGCTAACCATCTAACCTACTTGGCATTCAGATTCAGCTAATCAAACAAGCATCTCAACCCATTGTGATCGCTCATCAATGTAAACCTCCTACCAAGAAGATAGTACAATGCAGATATAATCGTTGCTAGCTCAAGATCGTGTGTTGGATAGTTTTTCTCATACTCATTCAATTTTCATGACTCTTAACACACTACCTACCATTCTTGCATGAGAACTCCACCAAGTCTTCTCTTGCAAGTATCTATACCCACTACAAACTCATGTCTGGATCCACAATATTTAGCACTGGTGCATGTGTCAACAACTTCCTAAGCTTCTCAAAGCTAGCCTCACATTCTTTTGTCCATTTGAATTTCTTACCTTTCCATTGTAATGATGTGATAGGATATGCAATGCATGAGAAGTTCCTAATGAACCTCTTGTAGTATATTGCCAATCCCATAAATTATCTCATCTCATCCATATTCTTAAGATCTTCCCACTCCATAATAACCCTTATCTTTTTTGGATCCACTATTATGCCATCCTTGGAGACAACATACCCCAGATACTATACCTCTGTCTAAAGGAAATTGCACTTGCTATGTTTAGCATACCATTGATGATATGTTAGCAACCTCAACACTGCTGCTAAATGCTCGACATGTTCTTTCTCATTCTTATAATATACCAGTATGTCATCAATGAATACAATAGCAAACTTGTACAGATAAGGACACAACACACTATTCATCAAACACATAAATATAGTTGTAGCATTAGTCAAACCAAATGGAACTATAAGGACCATATACAATTTTTTTTTAACAGCAAATACGACCAGAAAAGAAACACATTGAGATTTCAAATTTATTCAACACACACATTGCTGACACTCATTTTAGGAAACATATCATAACATTTACATACTTTTAACTAAGATCAATTAGTAATGAAATACATATGTACCGTTCACTAGAAGGCGAGACTCTGATTGCTCTACTGGTACTGGTATTCCCTTGTTGCCAGTCCCTTCTGTGAGTGAATGATGACGCACTTGATCTGAATGCGAAGACCCACCGGTTAACCTCCCAGCCTACTCCTTGGGTGTACTCTTCTTCCCCGCGGACCCCCGAGCTGCAATGGGGTTGTACAATGGAGGAAAGCTCTAGCTGACAGAGGAGAGCACACCTTGGCTCAAGAGTCCCCTCTCTAAAAATCCTCTACCTCACCAAACTCACTATAGCTTCGTAATCACTGCTCTCACATCATATCATCCATCCCACAATAGGGTTCCCAAAAAGTTTTCCTCTCCCATGGCTTGCCCCTTCTTTTATAAGAGTCTTGATATATGACACTTGGAATTTCATGCATAATTATATATATATTTTTAATTTGATAGCTTGATTATTCACCTACCCATGTGTCACTCTCTCATCAAGGGTCACCCAAAATTATTTACTTAACTTTTTGTTTAAAACTAATATTTTCCTCACCTCACAAGATTCCTATTTCTTCTCCTAGTTGTCTCTTTATCCCCCCCTTTTATTCCTTAAATTGAGTTTATTACTTGAATTCAATTAAGGAGTCAAGATTTTATCCCCAATCTACTCCCTAATTTAACTCAGGTTTATCTCTTAGATGGATATTCTTATGTTGGTTGTTGCCACATGGAGCTTCTCTACATTTCTCTAAATTTAATTTATTATTCTTATTTTAATTCACCTTCCTCTTTTCTTAATTAGGTTTAATTAGTTTAGGATTAATATTTATCCTTACAATTATGTTCGTCTTTCTCCTTTTACCTAATTAAATCACCTAATCTACCTAGTATTTCCCAACATCGGAAGGGTAGAGTTTTTAAGGTACTCTACTTTATTTCTTCTTATGATCCTCCTTATTCCAAGTTTTATTTTTGACTTAATTACCTTGGTTTCTAATCATCATTTACCCTTGATATAAATTTACCTAGTTTTCATTCCTTATATTTATTTATTTTTAATGATTCCAAGGGTGCCAAGTTTGGTTGTGCCCTTCAAGAACTTCCCTAGAAGTTCCAAGGGTGCCACACCTAATAGTTTATTTGTGATGCCAAGGGTGCCAAGTTGGTCGTGCCCTTCAAGAAATTCCCCTGAAGTTCCAAGGGTGCCACACACTTGCCCTTCAAGCATCCAGTGACTACAAGGGGAAAGTATAGTGCAACGTCATAGACCACTATCATCTCTTGTGTTTCCTGCTATAGTGAGACTAATGGTGTCAGGGATCAACGAATCCACCTTGATGCGCGCCCCCCGGTAAACTCCTCATGAACGACCCAACTTTGGGACCTGCCCTCATGGCATCGTGATCTTCAAGGTGAAGGTGTTTCAACCCTTCCAGCCCAAGTCACGGCGAGAGTGCTAGTGGGTGTGATCAGGGACTCTGTCCCACCCCTCCCATGTAGTTCCATCCACCTGTACAACCCCATCACCCATATGTGAGTCATTCGGTCAAGCAACTAATCTGTGCCTGCAACCATTAACATATCATCAGAATATAATTAAACATATATGGCAGATTTCAAGATCGACTTAGACTTTCAAAGATAAAATAATATGAATTTTCATCAAACCAGTTGTCATCAACTCGTCATATGCGAGTGCCTCTGATGGTTTCCTGCCATACTCAATAATCATCATTAACAAGGTTTACATAATAGCATCATTAACAATTCCTAGTCATTCACATCATTGTCCATTGTAAGCCTGAACTAAATAAAATAGGTAACATAGGGGACACATTTATCATGGCTATCATTATCATAACATCAAATGGATAACATAACCATTTATACCACAATCATCATAATATCAATAGAGAACATGCATAACCATTACATTCACTAATAATAGAGACATGTTTCTGGATCTTCAACCTAAGTTCCTCAAAGAATAAAGTATCTAAGGAAAAATGATGACACATATCCTAGGAATCCTTCCTGAAACTGTTGCTAACCTTCAATTAACACGTACCTTTGATTTTTAAATTAAGAAATTTTATTTTTTATTTTTTATTTTTAAGTTTGCTCCCCATTTCCTTCGTTCTTGCTAGCCATTTCTCAAGGAAATTAATAGTAGGTATGCAATCCCTCCAATCTAATCTCACATTGGTCGACGGCATAGTTATCTACCATTTTAGTTTGACTTGGGATCTGAATATGGGTTATTCCAAGAAATAATGACTCTTTAGTAAGTGAAAATCCAAATTGATTTACTTTCAAGTGGACAGGTTAGAATTTCCCAAAGTATCTATACCATGGAGTCCATTATAAATTAAAGGATTAAATTTGGTGTATGTAGTGTTTAAGGAATAGTTCCTATGAGTTCAGCCAACCAAGAAACATCACCACATTAATTGATACCGATAATATCCTTGTTACCCCAACTAGTAAGTGACGATGCGAGTGTCCCAACTGGTTAGAGATGATGTGACACATGACCTAACAATTGAAGGATCTAATCATGCAGTTGATAATATATCGAGCATTGAATTGAGAGATAAACAAGAATACCCTAAATAAGGAATTTATGCCAATTAAATGAAAAGCATACTTCCCAATCCAAGGAAGTTGTCTTCTATTTGCAAAGGTGGGAAAATTTTATTTTAGCTACATAGAAATATCGAGATGAATCAATTGATTATAACACCTACCATGCCTCACCTATAAAGAAAGAGATAGTGACATCCCCTGCTATCACTAAGGTTCACCCCAGAAGAAAAATCATAACCTCTCTTAGGTAAAACCCAAGGATGCTATGAAGTGGTCATAACTTATGACCAGTGACCACTCCACTTCACTCACTCATACATAAATAAATAAATACATTGCTAAATTATCATGATAACAAATTAAAATTATTATATCCAAATTGTAATATATATTTATATCAATAATTATATTTATGAAAACTATAATTTAATTGAAGTTATTATTAAATTTTTCAAAACAAATTTGTTGGACACCTAATCCTCAATGGGTTAGTGTAGAAGCCGAATGGACAAAAGGAGTCCAAGAGACCTTGGGATGTGAAAACCAAGAGTCACATATTGTACTATAAATGTATATCTCTTGTTAATAAAAATTGTACTCACATGATTTATCTTTCCTATTTTATGTTTCCCATGTGTGTTTAACATGGTATCAGAGCGGGCGATTACTGGTCCTACTCAAATTTGAGCCACTTGTTTTGTGGTCTCTATATATATGTAAGTTCTGTGTTACCTGACCTCTGACTCTACCTTATTCCCCTCAAACTTGAAATAAACTACTTCTGCCAGCACTGCACATCTGTCCATACTATCATTTCCTGTTTTAGCGCTGAGTTTGTGCACGATGTTCAATGCGTGTTGCATAAAACTTCAATTGAATTTAATTTAAGATCACACGCTATTTGGTTGCATTGTGAGAATTGGATAACACATTTGAAGTGCAGCTATGTGACGAAATGCTGAGAGAAGCAGCTGCGTTGAAATCGAATCTGGTAAGTTTGCATTAAACCTTTGGTATTTAAATTGGTAATGCTAAGATCATGCCGTAGTGTTACAGCACAGAAGGCGATGATTAAAGTTCAGTCCGGTTTGCATCTTTTTCGAAGGGCCTTGAAGTTTCTGTTTGGGGATTGATTATTTATAGATTATGTGGCATTATAGTCGACTGAAGTAGAACATTGTTTGTTGACATATTGAACATTGTTGAATGCATTGGCACATCGACTTGGAGAGTCGATTTTATAAAGGGCACAATTGTTTAATGAGCATTGAGTTGAACTGTTATGAAAAATGTTTGAAATCGTGTTGAGTTATTTAAGCTGCAAGTTCAGAGATTGAAGAAAATCGGAATTGGAAAAACGAAAGAATGGAAGTTATACAAATCGATGTGTTAATATCGACCTATGGTTGAATGAAAGCGCAGTGGAATTGAATGGTTCGATTACTGGTGAAGTCCAGAATTTGAAGGCAGTCCAGAGATTGATATATTGTTGAAATTCGAACAGGTTGGGAATAAATGAAATGAAAACTGAGTAATGTGTTTAAATTCAATTGGCAAACGTGTGTGAATTAAGCATTGGGGTTAAAATTATATAAGTTTCCAGGTTGAATATAAAAGTAAGGGTGCAATCTTTAATTGAATCCGACCATATATAATGGGAGTTATTGGATTGTTTGATAAGCTTCCGAATGATTGATGATAGAGAAATGGATATGGTTTTCATAAACCATAAAGTGATGAACCAAAGGTTATTGGCATTTAGTTTGAATGTGCGAGGTGAGTTTCAATACTATTCGACATGTGGGACTGATGTTATATTGAAGCTTAAAATTTAAAGCTGGATTCTGGTTTTGAATCACATGTTTTAAATACTTCCGCATGCAAATGTTAAAGTGTGAATTTGCCAGCGAATGAGGTTTTGGATTTGGCATTTGCTGAGCATGCATTATGTGCGTGAGTTATTTTTCAAGACCGCTGAAATCGTCGGTTGAGTAGCTGGACGGGTGTCTTTAGGAAGGTGAAATGGAACCCACTCATTTTTGTTGCTGCCTGAGTTATCTCCTACCCGAGTTGATTTTCTGCCAACTTAAGTCAAATTCACACCTGAGTCCTTGAATTTGAAGTGATGAGTTTGCTAGGAATGCATAAGACCGAGTGCATCAGTTGAACATGGCCAGATTTATTTCCTATGACTGAATCTCCAGTTCTGAGCTAGCCACGAGTTTTGAAAGTGACATCAAGGGAGTCGTACACCACTCAAAAACTACTTTTGGATCGAGTTTGCTTTCTTGGGGTTGTGTGTTACATTAGAGATAAATTCTGGGTAGATTTCTAGTGTAAAGAAGCCGAGTTTGAAAAGATAGACGGGCTGCAAATTAAGCTAAGCAACCAGGATTCTCTGAATCCCCATTTCTGATTCAAAACTACAGATCGCCTCGCTGAACTCATCTTCCTGATCTGAGGTGGCCTCAATTCTTTGTGGAAGAGAAAAGGCCCTAGCAAATCTGTGCCTTTCATCTCAGGGATTCAAAATTTGAAGGTTGAAACCAGATCAAATGGAGACGAAGAATATGCATGAACAGAACAAATTTAAGGTGTGGTGAAACATTGAGTTATTCATGGTATATGAATTGAATTTTTAATTGGTTCCACAATTCATCATACTGATCTGAGCCGAATTATAAAGTGTTTGTGTGCGGTACTTGGAGGAGCTCAAACACAGTTATCGAGTTACTTAATATATTGCCGCTCGTTGGTTTGTTGGTATTCTGGGTCAATTTCTACCATACCGGAATGAGTTTGACACAATTTGGATGCCATTTAGAGGCTGTTTGTGTGGATGTATATTCTTCTCACTAGCTGATACTGAAGTGTTGATATACGTCGAAGAGTGAATGAATATTGGAAGGATCCAAGTAAGTTTGCAGTTGTTGCTGCTCCAGTGTAGCATTGTATTTAAAACTCATTATAGTGCATTGATTCCTTAATTCCACTGCTGCATAAAGAGTTTGGTGAGCTGATTGTAATATTTTATGTTGCACACTCATCATTTGCTGACATTTATAAAGGATATTGCAATGACATTGAATTGTGAGTGATTGTTGCTTCTTCTTCATTGGTTGATAGTTTTGATCAGTTTCTTTAACGTATAAGATAAGGAAGAAAATGTCCAGACTTGATAATGCATTAGAGTTTTTAAATACTTTGATACATTCCACTGTTGATGAGATGGTTAAGATCTATTAGGTTCCTATACCAATAGGTTTCATCTTTCATGATTGACAGTGGAAGGGCTAAATATGTTCATCATTGCAGGCTGCAAAGGTTCCATATTTTGTGTACATGCTATGAAAATTAAAAAAAGAAAAGAGGGTATGCCTTAAAAGAATAATCAAAAGGTAAGAAAATCAAATGGTCAAGAGAAAAGTGAAAATGAACCCCAAACTAAAGACCAGGAAAGTGGCCAGTGAAAATGACACTACTATCTTTTGGGCAGTATCATGCTCTGCAAATACTGCTCCTAATCATACTTGATGGATGGCCCAATAGTCTAAATTGGACCATGCCATGTTTAAATTGCTTGCTGCAGAATAGAGAATTTTCCCTGTCCAAACAGCTCAAGCTTGGCAGATGACTATCTAGGTAGAGAAATGAAGGTGCCCAACTGCTTAATCTAGGTCCTTGGAAGAAATAAGGGTACATTTTAGATAGGAGGGTAGTCAAAAGAAAAAGAGGACAATTAGGGTCTGCTAATTCAAGTGCACCCACTTCAAAAGGAAGGAAAAAATGTTAGGATTACTAGGATGGGTAAGTAGTGCAAGGTTGCAGAAATGGAGGGCCATCACCAATTGGCTTATTTAGTGCAAAGACTCATGCCACTCAGGGTATTGGCATCAAAAGCAGAGAGTGGAGGACAAGCATTGAAAGCATGACTAATTTCCCCTATTTTCCCCCAAACTTCATTTACTAACACCCCCAAGGGCCTTGAGATCTGCTCAAGTGTCCAGTTCCACTTCACTTCATGGCAAGCTACTGGGTCAAACCATGAAGTTTAAGCATGAAAAGAAGCCACATTTTTTGTGTAAAAAATCTTTCTTATCATTTCATTTATCTTCAAATTCCTAAGTTTTACATCTTAGAACTTAGCTTTACCCCTTCATTCACCTCACAAAGCCATATTAACCACTAATGTACTATTTAGCTCCCTAACTTCCCCCCTTCCCTAATTCTATTAGAATCTATGAAAAATTTCCCAAAAAATATCTATAAATACCCTCCCCTTAGCATTATAGCTATATAACCCTTCCTTGGGGAAATATTAACCTATCTGGGGTTGGTATTAACCCCTTTGTCCCTAGACTATGGTTTTTATTAAGAAACTATGGTTAAATGTCAAAGAATCCGAAACCCCGTGCTCATTAACCCATTTACCCCTTTATCCACCTAAAATTCGTTGATTATAATGTTTTTTAATTAAAAACATTTAAAAAAATGGGCTCGCATTAACCCATAAACCCGAAACCTAATGTTCTTTACCCCCCCGCGCACAATTTATTTAAGTCCATTAAAATAATGGGCGGGTCCCCCTCGCCTTAAAGCGCCGCTGCATCAAAATTGCCGCCCATAATCCAATCATTCACCCCGCCCATCCAATGGTGGGCGGTCAATTTCATATAAGAAGTGCCCGACCTTTTGCGTCCGGGGGATTGGCGGTATTGCCGCCGTACCCCTGCCACGCGTCGGCCTCCCGCTGTGTTCGCTGCCCCCCCCTCAATATCGTTTACCACCCTCAAGCCTTCTAGGGAAACCTCTTACCGCCTCCTGCCGCGCTGATGTCACGCCCCCGTCAGCGTGACGTCACCCCTCCTTTTCCGCCACCATGCCTCCACGTCACATCCGTGTCACTTGTCCGCCTGTCCACCCTGCCACCGTGTCACTGCCACTTGGGCACCCACGTCAGCTGCCACGTCACCCTTCTGTACCCGGGCCCATGATGACGTCAGCATGACGTCATCACCAAAAAGGCGCCAATATGCCAAAAATGCACAAAAAGACGAGAATTAACCATTATTGGTCATTGTTTTTCATTGTTTCTGGAGCTCCTCTGCATGCGAAAACGACGTGCAATGGTCAAAACACGAATTTCACCTGCCAAAGTTGTTGCCTCCCTCATTTTCGACCCAAGTACCTGCAATTCGTCCGGTTCAACGCCTCCTACGCCATAAAAAACCAGGTATTTGCCGCAAGCGACCTTCTTTACCCACTGTTCTCCTTTGTTCTCCTAATTTCCTGCATAAAAACTCTGCTAAAAGCTCCCCACTGATAAATTGACCACTAAAATTTACTTAAGAAACTGGTTGAACCCTTGCGCAACAAAACTCTGGAAGAAATCCATGCCCCTCTGTAAAATTCACCACAAAAGCAATTGAAGGAGCCGAGCTACTGGCTAGAAAATGAAGTCAACAGTTCCCTCACCCCTGCTAATAGAAATTCCCTGCAAACAACCAGCTAATTAGCTCAAACACACTCTGGTTCTTCAAAAATAGAGTGCCCCACAGTTCATTAAACCTGCAAGAGCCTCCTTACACTGTCAAGCTGCTCACTGCCAAACAGAAATTAGCAAGAATTCCTCAGCATTTGTACCAAACTTGAAAATCCAGTAAGACATCTAGTTAAAACTAGACAATGGCCACTCGAGCTGCTCTGGATGTAGCTCCTGTGAATCCACCTAGCAAAGAAATGGAAGCTATGCCACTGGTGGACAATGATTTCCTCATTACAGACTTTGTGGTAGAGAGGAATCACTTACAAACTTTCTGCCAGCTAAGGAACAGTCACTTAGACAACAGTGACATATATGGCATCTGGGAATCCAATCTGCCCACCTACTTCCTGCCTTATGTGAACATTTTTCCTAAAGTCATTCACCTCTGTGCAAAAAACTATGACCAGAAGCTCAGAGTTGTGAAGTCTCCATCTGGGAGCATCCTCTTCTACATAACACCAGATTCCATCAACCAAATGTTGAACTACAAGAAAACCCAACTGCTATTCCCCTTCTCCATTAAGTACTTGCTGGATGAGGGCTCCAAGCTCTCTAGCACAGACATAGCTGCAATAGCCAAGAAATTCATGAAGGCAGACTGCCAACCTTCTGGGCCACCTCCTTTTTCTTATGTAGATTTCAATGAGGTAGGCAAGCTGCTGGTGGATATGCTAACCTCTGTGCGGGGGTTCACTACAAATGAGCATGTTGATGAAACTGTGCTGGTCATGCTATCTGCATATAGCCTTGACAAACCCCCTGCTATGAAGTACAATTATGCCAAATATATTTCCAATAAGATACATGACCAATTGTCAATATTGAATAGGGAGGCAATATTTAAGTATTCATCATACATCTATCACCTATTCATGTACTATCAAACATATTGCTTCCAGTGCCCAATCAAGAAGCTAGACTCACAGGGTGAGAGGAGGTCCGTTATCTTCTGGTCTTTAGTCTTCCACCAAGTCCAGAACTCCCCCTACTCATACTGTGAATTTATTGACCAGTTTGTATATCTAGTCACATGCCTCTTAAAGAGGACCCCTCCTGCCAGATTGTCCAAGGATATGCAGAAAATCTTGCAGCTATCCAGGAGTTACAAGATAGGTGATTGGTACTTATACCAAAATCACACAGTCATCAGAATCTATGGTTGTGAGCTCTGTCCCTACAGGCTCCCAAAATATGTGCCTATGAGGTTGTTTGCCTTGGAATACTATAGATAACTTATAGACTCTGACCTGACACACTTCCACAGTGCCAAGAAGAAAGCCAACCTAAAGTTCAGAGACCACCTAGGCCCATTTGTCATGAATAAGAAAGATGGCTGGCAAGAAGCTGATCAAATAATGGGGCAACAACTCAAACTCAAAAGAAGCTTCTGGTGGGTCCCTTATGACCCTGAAGGTTTCATCAGTTCTAGGAGGGTCAAGTATAGGCTGCTAGCCTATAAGCATTGCCCATACCCAAAAATACAACACTTTTCCAACCAAGATGAATGGGTACCTGAATTAATAGTAGAGGAATTGACTCAGGAAGAAAAAATGGAGCAGACTGTAAAAGACTTGGAAAAAACTCTTGACTTGGATTCTTGTCAACAGGTCTTATTCAAACAACCAGTCCAAGTAGGAGAAGGCACTTCTACCGCTCCAACTGCACAGGACACCCAGCAAGCTCATGCAACAACAACTACAGCAAAGGGGAAAGACAAAATGGATGAACAACAACAGGCAGAGACAGGGCAGCCCAGCACATCAAAGGATCAGACTCAAGGGCAAGCCCCTTCAGAGCAAACTGGACCACCCCAAATCCCAATTTTGCAAACTCCTCTCCATGAAGAGAGAGGAAAGAAGAGAGATAGAGAGGATATCACACCTCCAACAGGGTCATCACAACAACCAGAAGCCTAGAGGCCGAGGATTGACCCTGAAATAGAAGAAGGAGATATCAGTGAGGAAAGGGCAGAAAGCCACATCAGAGAAAGGAAAACAAGCCAGCAGAATGCCACTAGCTCATTTCAGCTAGAACAGGCCCTACATCACACCACAGAGGTATCCTCCTGAAGACAACAGAGCAAGAAACCAGCTGCAGTCAAAGAAGGCTTCATAGAGATCAAGGCACATAATGAAATGTTGAGAGTGCAGCTCTATGAGCAATTCTTGAAGACAACTCCAGCTAAAAAATAAAGATTGATAGCTGCCTATGATCTTAAAGAGGAAAAAATGATCTTCACTCATTTGAAGCCTAAAGTCCCACATCCTAAGACCTCTGCATATTACTATAGAAAAAACTTGGAGGTCTTTTCTAAAGACATACACCACATGGATCAGATTGAGCTGCACAAACAGACTGGGGAAATGGTGTATGCAACACTTGCAGATAGGGCCATGCTGGCCCATCAGCTAAAAGAAGCCCTGAAGAACACAAACACACAGCTTGATTTGGAAAGGTTGTCTTCCTCTGCAAAGGACAACAGAATAAAGACTCTGTAAGACATAATAATTGATTTGGGACATGACCCAAAGGATCCAAAGGGTGTTAGAGCCCTCATGAAGAAGAAAGAGGATGACATTGCTGCACTAAGAAGGCAGGCAAAATTGCCTCCTACCATTCACCCTCAAACAGCATAACTTGCACAAGAAAAGCAAGTAGATGATGCTATGGAGCTGCTTCTGGTAATGAATTAGAGAATATTACAAATGGAAGCAGAATTAGAGAAAGCACTGCAGGACAAGCAAGGGGAGTCAGCCTTCTAGCCCCCTCAAACATCAACAACTCTTGGACCTGCCCCTCCCACACAAGCAGCAGCAGCCCCTCCTGCTATTCCAACACCTACCACAACTACATCAGCAACAAGAGCAACAGTAGAAGCAACAGCAGCAGCAGAATCCAGTATGAGCATGGAGGACTTGATGGAAGCTGTTAAAGAGCTTGAGACTCAAGTAACTGCAATAAATGATGCCAAGGATAGACTGGCCAAGCTGGAGACTAGTTATGATAAATCAAAGATGATACTAGCAGAGAAACAAAGAGAAATAAAGGCCTTAGAGGCCAAAGTAAAAACTCTGGAAAATGAATTGCTCCTAGGTAAAACCCTAGCATAAATAAAGAAGATAATTTGGGCCAAAATTGGCCAATCAATACAAGACCAATGGAGGTCAATTCAGGCAATCTATGAGCAGGTTGAGCTGATAGGCATGGCTCATGTGGAAATACAAAGAGCCGGAATAGCACTAGGAATAATGCCCAAGCAGGCCACCAAAATGATACATTTCCTCAATAACCGCACTAGAGAGGAACTAGCAGCTCTAGAGATAAGCAACATAACAGATACAATCCTGAGAGCTAAAAAGGTACTGACCTTGAGGAATTTTACTCAAACTCTGGAGAGAAAATGTCAGGAAATGAAAGCAGAGATTGATGAATTCAGGACAAAGATGACCATATTACAGGATAAAGGACTGCCAAGCCTAGTGACTAGCACAGGACAGCGGCTGTCATATAATCAGTATATGACAAGGATCAACAATTATGTTGAAAATCAAATAACAGCATCTAGCAGCTCCACAAAAGAAGCAGGGCCTCCCTCTGGGCAGTCTCTGTATGACAAGTTGGAAAATCTGTTCTTTATTGAACATGAAATAAATCATCTGTTTGAGGTGCCTCCAAACTTCTACAGATATACAGAAGCAGATGAAACACTGGTGAAAATAAGGAGGCATCAGCTACTCCAGCTGATTTGGTGCAAGCAATGCGAAATGTTTCCCCCAGTAATGCCAAACTAATGATTATTCTTTTTTAAGAAAAAATCATGTTTTCAGTCACGATACAGGCAAGCAGACAAGATTAGCACACAGGTATCACAGGGATATCCATACAGTGATCACCCAAGCACCCAGACAGACAGGTCAATTAACGCACAAGTTAACAGCATCCAACTACATGCCCACTTTCTTTAGCCATAAAGTTCAAAGCTGTTACAGAACAGATAGCGCTCTCAGCATTAAATGTTATAGTTATGTTTTCATTTACTTTTGTAAGAGAGTTGGTGGTGCAATTTATTGCACAATAACTCTCTATTGAGATATTTTGTACCCTATTTTGTATATATATCCCCTTAGATAACGTATTGAGGGTCGGTTGTAGTGTAATTCTTTCTGAAGAGCTCTATTGTATTTTTGAGACATTTTGATAATACAAATTGCTGGTGGAGATTTCTGGTTCCTATGCTGTTTGGAGATGAAAATGAATAGCTATGTTTTGTTGCAGAATTCCTGTGTCATTTGCTGGAGCAATAAGTTTCTCTGAACTGTGTATGTGTTTTCTGTGTATTCCATGATTCTTATGCTTTCATAATCCTAGTAAATAGAGAAAAAGAATAGCCTAGGATTTTTTTTGAATACCCTATGCTCAATCTCTATTTCTAAATATGTTTTCTTCTGGACTAGCCATGGATATGAATTCTTGATTGCTCATGTCTAAACTAATTTTGTCATAGTGAAAATTGTTTAAGAATTCTTAACTGCTCTTAAGCAATACTTTCATTTTTCTTTGTTAACATAGTGAAAGATTCTTAACTGCCTTTCACTCACTAATTCCATAATTTCATAAAAAAATCTAGTAAATTGATTCACATATGCCTATCTGGCTCTGCAGCAACACTCTGCCTTCATAAATCTACTTCAGCAGCACAAATATCTCAACTCCATTTCCCAATGGACCAAACTGTTCTATGATCTATATTTCATCTCTGCCTGGATTCACCAACCCACCAAACTCAAACAAAACAACACACCATAACTAGCCTAAAAACATTCATCAACAAAGCTAAATTATAAAGAGAGAGCCCTCTCTGGTTGCAGGTAAGCTAGGACCTGTAGCTAAAAGATTGGTCAGTGGTTACCTCGGCCGTATTCCCTTTAGGAAGCAGGGAACAACCTGAGTGTTAACAAGATCAACAAAACCTCTCTATTCAATATTAAAATATGTCTACAAAATGCATAGGAGAATATTGAGTTTTTGTAGCTTGAGACAAAGCTACAACAAGAAGAATTAAAACAGAGGAGTCATGATTCTGAACTTGTTTCCGTTAAGAACAATGAAACAGACTCTCGTAAACAGTAAGACAATATTGCTGAAGTTCGTTCAGATCTAGTGCCCAATAAAGCAGCAAGGTTACATGCAGATGCAGAAACTCAGTCTGCACTTCCCAAGCCCATCATCAGACCTTAGGAACAACTTGTCCACAATAAGCATAGAACTGGTCTTGGATATGACAAGGACTTGTCCTTTCATATTCCAGACTACTCCAAGCCCATTCAGTTTCAGAGTGCTGGATTTATTCATGACAGTTCACCTGCTCCTCATGACAGTTCGCCTCAAGCTGTTCTAGATTCTATCCTTCTTCAACAACAACAAATTGTGAAATGCCAACACTGTGACCGAGTTGGCCATTTGAAAGATCACTATTTTGATCTTCATCCATGCAAGCACTGTCATAAAACTAGCCATTCTTCACACAAATGCTTCAGAAACAAACACCCTGCAAGAACAATCTTGCAGTTGAGTTTTCTCCATCATCTCACCTTGTATCTGACACGGGGGGAAATGATGGTCATCTACAAGCTTCAAAGCCACATCAAGCGAGCCTGAGCCACAACCTGCCACCCCAGTGTCAGAGTTGTAGCCAGAGACAAAGATGCCCGTGAACATGCCTTCAGTTGGCATTCTGGGACACTTCCTCTAACAGAAGACTTCAGCTTCTTCCTAGTTTTGGAAGAATTCTAGGAACAAAATTGAGAACACTTCCTCTAGCAGAAGACTCCAGCTTCTTGCCAGTTTTGGAAGATTTCTTCCAGGAATTGCATTGAGCATTCCAGAGTTGTTGGTCATCCTTAAACCATCACAGGTTGAGACTTCCCTTTTCAGGCTGAAGTTTTACCTTTTATGTGGGGTGAGACCTCCCTTTTATGGTTGAAGGTTTCCCTCTTTAAAACAATAGGATCACTTCCTCTAGCAGAAGACTTCAGCTTCTTGCCAGTTTTGGAAGAGTTTCGGGAACTTCACTAAGCGTTCCAGTGTTGGTGGCCATCCTTAAACCACTGCCCTTTATACCAACATTTCATAGAGCACATTCAGCCTAGTGCTGCCATGCATTTTTGCACATTTTTGTATTACAACTCTTTTCTTGGACTCATACATAACCCTTCGGATTAAGGGGGGGAATGTTGGACACCTAATCTTAAATGGGTTAGTGTGGAAGCTAAACAGACTAAGTAGTCCAAGGGACCTTGGGATGTGAATCCCAACGGTCACCATATTGTACTATAAACGTACATCTATTGTTAATAAAAATCGCAATGCAAGCTTTATCTTTCTTATTTGTTATCGCTGTCCATGTCTGTTTAACATGATCAAAGCCTGATCTATTGTTATGTCAAGATATGTGCTTGAGGTCTGATCTATTGTTATGTCAAGATTTGTGCTTGAGGTCTGATCTATCAAGGTTTTCTCCCAAGGCTTGATATTTTTGGACTTTCCAAAATTTAATTGGAGTCAAATCTAGTTTTTGGTGGCCTCTCGTCCTCTTCAATGTGTTTGTGTTTGGTTAAATTTTACCCTTAAGTATGAAATTTTATAAAACTGGTAAATCAACTGATTCTTTTGCTCTCTTTCAATTACTTTAACCTCATCAGTTTTTAATAATTGACCAAATTTGGTCTAGTCATTTGTTTGATGCTCTGAATGTTCTTTTATTTCTCTTACTAGGAACTTCCCAAGGCATCTTAACTTTTTGTTTGAATATTCTTTATTTTCCAAGCTATTGCCAATTCTGTGTTGTATGATAGAGGCTTTTCCAGGTTCCTTGTGCAAGCTGACCATATAAGGAAAAATGGCTGGTCTTTTCTTCCAAGATCAGGTTTATCAGCTTTTTACATTTCTGCTCTGAAACTATCTGGGGAATGTAGCTGATAATATCCTATTGCTTCGTATTCATAACAATGTGTTTCATTCTCAGCAAGTCTTTGACATTATGGATTGGGTTTCTGGCTTCTTTTCTTCCCTTTTAATAATAATATCTTGTTAAAACTCATCTATTGTGTGGCTGCTCTATGGGAAAAGGTGAAATTCCTGTTTTTCTGCTTTTATTCAATTCATTCTTTGCTTCCAGAAGACTCACTTTCCTCTAGATCTAGATTTTTTAGAGTTTGTCTTTTATCTCCTGACAGCTATTATATCTGATATTGTTATTGAATCATTCCTTGTATTTCAGTCAATTTCTTTTCCATGATATTTCTTTTGGAAGATGATGTGAAAAGTGTTATGTTATAGCTTCCCAACAAAGTTTAACATTGTTTCTAGAGTGTATAGACGCATTTTTTGGTTACTCTTAAATCAATCTTTCATATCATCCTATGGCTATGAATTGGTTAACTAAATTATGAATTCCATTTTTTGAAATTTCTTGGCTTAGAATTTTGTTGCATATAAAGATTGATTGGCCAATATATTTGATGCAGCATCTCTTAGGACAGGAATGCATCTCCTTGTTCTCTTTATGCTACGTGTTGCTGATCACAAACCTATCAGAACTTTCTTTAATTATTGTTGCTCCACAGGTGGCTAGACCTTTGCAGTATTCTGTTTCCGCCTAATTTGTTCATAATGAAATGTTGTTATTGAAGTCCACCTCGATTACCCAATTGAATTGCTGCTTTAGTTCTGTAACCACTCGACTTGTCTTTTGGATTTGCAAGGTCAACACTCAAGATGAATAAATGGCAACTCAGAAGGGCAAACACTGTAAGCTAGGCTGCTACTTCCCACACTTATCAGATGAATGAAATTCACCTTGGGGGGGTGGGGTTCCTTATAAGGGACATTTGCATTATGAGCTACAGGTTCCCTAAAATAATACTGGTTGGTGAATCCCTGGTTTGAGTGTGTGTGGAGGTGATGCTCTGATTTTAATAGGCTGAAAACTGTTCACGAAGAGGTTCAATAGCATGTTAATCAAAGCCTAGATTTGTGTTTTAAATGAACCCTACAGTGTTGCAAACAAACTTATTTAAGAAATGCTTATGACATTGTTCTGGGGCTATGACTGTAAAGCTCAAGGTTGAACCGTTCTATTATCACTTTCAGTAAAACTCTCGGAGGAACGTTTTTTAAATAAATTTAAAGATTCCTGAATTACACAACTCATTGGTGCTGCAATATTTTATAATTTTCACATCATTTAAAAAAGAGGGCCCTAAACAACATATTATGCATATGCATTTAGCTGTAAATAAATGCTTCAATTTGTGAACCAATGCATAAACAAAATGGAGTTCCTTTTAAACTCATAATAACAACGATTTTTCCATGTGCAAAGAGGTTAGATCACTTATTGTTATAACCCCAGAATCAAAATGCAAAAATCAGAGTACAAGACTATTAAACAGATATAAAATTTTCATATGCAACTTTTGTCAAACAGCTGGGATGTGGTTGGATATTCATTTGGCTATACAAAGAGTTGTGTGTGAACTTGCTGCTGTAATATACTCTTATTAGATCATTCCATTAAGCATATGAAAAATATAAATCTTCAGGTGGAAGACACAGATCTCAGATTACTATCCAAAGAGTGGTGTGTTAACTTGCTGCTGTAACATACTCTTTTTAGATCATAGATCATTTCTTTAAGCATATGAAAAATATAAATCTTCAGGTGCAAGACACAGATCTCAGATTACTATCCAAACTTCAAAGAGTGGTGTGTTAACTCACTGCTGTAACATACTCTTTTTAGATCATTCCTTTAAGCAAACGATAAACATAAATCTTCAGGCGCAAGGCACAGTTCTCAGATTACTATCCAAAGAGTGGTGCGTGAACTCGCTGCTGTAACATACTCTTATTAGATCATTCCTTTAAGCACATGAAAAACAGAAATCTTCAGGCACAAGACACAGTTCTCAGCTTACTATGCTGATCCAGAAATCAGCATACCAGCATTACATAAAGGCAGTTGCACAAAGTTTGAAATGATCTTCACTTATGTTCCTGTTAAGCAGTTTAGGAGTGGTTTTGTTAACCATGTCTAGCAGCCTTATGTTAGCGTTGCTATGTCATATCACAATTCTACTAAATGCTTCCTACAATATAGCAGGATTGCTATTCACTAGACCTTATCTTGTTTTGCCAAATAGTTTGATGGCTAGCTTATAGATCTGTGCTTTATGCTGCAATGGAGTGAATTCTTTGCTGAAAAGATGACAAAAGATATCCAATATTCTAATCTTGAAGATGTTGACATCTAATAAACTACCTCAGTTCTTTTCAAGTCAAAATGCAGTACTATCGTGAAATTTATTGCAGTTATTAGAGAATCCATTCAAATATTTTTTCAAACAGCTAGCATGCTGTATAGGTACCCAGTCTTGAAGACGTAAGTATTAAGTCTCAAAGGGCTGCAAGTTGCCTTCTTCTCACCCAAATCACAGTTTAGGTAGTGGATAAGGCTCTAAGGCACACAAATATTCAAACAATTAGCTGATCTTTAGGCATTTAGAATAACATAGAAACGTTACACTCTTTATTAATATAAAACCCTTGAGGTAACACCATACCACTATTCCTTAAGGAAAGAGAATGCTTTACAAGCCATGTGCTTGTCAATACAAACACCCCTTCCCATTTTTAACTATATATAATCTTTTAAGATCCAAAACCCTAACAAATCCTAACTACTTGTGGTCCCTTTTTTAGAATGACGGTCAACCACTTACAATCATCATTGATGTGGGTAACCACTTGCAAGCTTTATTTATTAAAGATGGTGCCTAAATCTGAAAATGCCATTGGTGCAGTGGATGATGAATATGATTTGGAACAATGTCACATACCCTGCGGCCTTTTCTGTAAGCTGCTATAAGAGTGATACTACATTGCAAAGATCCCATGTGATGTATTTGGTAAGAAGGCATCTGTACAGTCCTAGTTATTTGATCTATTTTTTGTTTCTTTACCTTAATTTGTATCTTTTTTGTTCACTAGGGATGTGCTTTCATCTAACCATCCAATTGGCTTCTAATTTGTCCACCATTATGTGAATTTGCTCTTGCAGCATATTCCCATTGTTGGTGTTATATGAGGTTTCTTTCCCCCCATTACTCATAATCTTTGGTTCTCCTTGTTTTCCTTGTATTGCTTCAGGTCCTTTCCTTGTAATTGATCTTCCCAATTGGTATTTGTTTTTGTAGTCTTATTTAGCATTTGAAGTTCTACCTTCATTTCACCATCCTTGAGTTTAATAACTGAATTTTATTTTCTGTTACTATTTTGGCATGGTTTTTCTTTTTACTGTATTGTTACCCCTTTTCTCTTGATTCTCTCTTTCCTTTCTGATTTTTCTTGTTGAAGGTCTTTTTTGTCTCTGCTGGAGTTGCTTTCACTCATGCAGATTCTCTTCAGTTGTGTCATGCCCATATTCATGAATAAAGTGACACTTGAAGGGGACTCCATTGAAATGGAAATGCTTGCATATGTTACTGTCTTTCCTTTGTCAGATTTGCAGGTCTCAACTCTTCACATATTCACTGAGTAAATTCTGAATGCCTTGAAGAACTTTTTCATGCTAGAATTCTACAGGTTGAGAGCAAAGTGTAATTCTAATGGGGACAACCAATGTTCCACCAAGACTCCGGTGCGGGGAGACGCGGGTGCGAGGAGACGCACAGGGGGGACGTGTGGGAGTACCCTCAAATTTTAGGGAAATTTCGGGGGTGCGGGGAGTCGCCGAGGTGTATATATATATATATATATATATATAATTCAAGTTCTTACTGTCTTTCCTTTGTCAGATTTGCAGGTCTCAACTCTTCACATATTCACTGAGTAAATTCTGATTTATGCCTTTTAAGTTTTAGTTATTTAGTTTTAATTTTAATTTTTTTTAGACTTTTAAGTTTTGGTTATTTAGTTTTAATTTTAGTTTAAATTTTTTTTTAATGGTTTTGATTTTTGAATTTTTGATTTTGAATTTTTAAGTCTTATTAGACAAATTTAAAGGGGGACGCCCAGGCGCACCCTTTTTGGGGAGTCTAGACTCCCACACTGAAGGGGGACGCCTAGAAGCACCCTTTTTGGGGAGTCTTGGGGAGTCTAGACTCCCACATTGGGGAAACGCACCCCCTTGCGTCTCCCCAAGACTCCACAAAAAGGGTGCGTGGGGAAAGGCACCCCCAAGAGACTCCCCGTCCCAAGTGCGTGGGGTGCGAGGGGTGCGCGCACCCAACCCTGGGGGACGCGTCCCCGTGGAACACTGGGGACAACAGAGGGGGGTGTTCTGCTATATTAAATCTGTTTGTGGGGTAATTCATAAACAGGCCAGCTGACTGGGGTACGTGAAATGTATATGTCTCTAGTTCCATTTTCTGGTTGGGTTGAGTGATACTTGAATTGATGTCTATAAGTTTTTTGATTTATCCAATTCTGTTGATCCAATTTGGAAACAAGGTATCTTCCTTATACCAGGGGCTTTGTCAGAAGATTTTGTCTGTTTCCTGCATTAGTAAAATTTCTGATCACAGATAGAATAATTTCAATTGAGCCCAATGCAGAGATAATCCAGATTCTAATCAGAAGGTCAAGTTCTGAACCTTTTACAGATGAGAGCATGGGTATGCAGGTACCTTACCTCATCTATAATCTTTGGCTTCTCATCTGCTCTTGCTAAGTACTTGTTCTAGTCTTGCCAAGGGAGAACTTTTGTTTTACTTGTGTGCTTGCTCTTGTGAAGAAAATTTGAGGAGAGTTATGGACCCCTCTGGATTCAGTGACATGATTTGAGTTGAGATTGAATCTCATTCAGTTTATTCTCTCTTCTCAAACTGCTTTGACACTGTTATGTGAAACCTTAATAAATATATATATGTTTTACTAAGCGAACCTTGCAGTTCTTTTACCATTATAATGTAAAAGATGATTTATTTTAGTTGTTTCTTAATTTCCAACTTTTTAAAAATCTCAATCTGGCAAACTTCCAAATTTAAAATGTGAGAATTTGTAGCACCTGCATCTTTTCAACTGTTGCTTCTGGGTAACTTTGGTGGGACGTTATATGGATTATTGAGGGATTATTGTGTTGATGGTGGTTCTCATGAACTTATAAAACTACTTTCGAAAATTATTCAAGTGTTTTGTGTTCATTTACACTTGCTAAATTCCTTTGAAAGTTCCTGTCATTGATGTATTACAGTTGAGATATTTTATAATGCTTTAGACCTTAGTTAGTAATAAGTAGTGTGCTGTTTGTTGTTTATTTGTAATTTATGAATGATACTATTTATTGGTCTTTTTGTGTTCCTACTTTCTTAGAGTAGAAATGATTTATTAGATCCATGTCCTTGTAAGTGGTTTAATTACTGTCAGAAAATTGTGCATCTACTCAGCTTAGTTCCACCGGAATTTAGTAGTTCTATTGCATATTTCAGCAAGAATACATTATAGATAGAAATTTTGTTTTATACAGTGAGCATTATTCTATTCTATTTACATTTTGCAAGCAGGAGCTTCAAGATCACTGTTGAGTGTTTTCATTTTTAAATGGATATTCTGAAATTGCCTTTGTGACTTATCTCAGCTTGGAATTACATTCAGTTACTTACAATTACTAACATGTGAAATTTTTGTTTTGAACCACTAATTTTTTGGGCAGTTTCCTTTTTAATAGCAGCTTCTACTGTGCTACAGTAATTGATCTTTCACATGCAATGAATTGTCACTATATAATTTGCTTATTTTATACATTAATGACTTCAATTCCTCTTTGGTGAAGTTGGGATGGTGATCATGCATTTTTTTTCAACTTTTGATGTTCAGGTATCCAAGGGAAGATGAGAGATTACCAGCTAGCTGGATTGAACTGGCTTATTCGGCTGTATGAAAATGGCATAAATGGAATACTTGCAGATGAAATGGTAGATAATATGCTTAACATATTTTGCTAGTGTTGCTTCTCAAATTTGTTGTTTCATATCTTAGTTGGTATTCTGTGGTTAACTGTATTTTGTTCTTTCCAAGGAGTTTTATCTTTTGTAAAAATCACTATATGTTTGTATTCCTCATTTTTATCACAGGGGCTTGGAAAAACCTTGCAAACAATTTCCCTACTTGGTTATTTATATGAATTTCGAGGGATCAAAGGTCCTCATATGGTTGTGGCACCGAAATCAACTCTTGGTAACTGGATTAATGAGATTCGGCGTTTCTGCCCTATTTTTCGGGCAGTCAAGTTCCTTGGGAACCAAGATGAAAGGGTATGTTTTCCATGAAATAATGTTATATTCATGCATTTTTTTGTGTGTTGCATTTGGTTGGATGATAATAATTTGATATCTAATAAGGTTTTCGTTCAACAAATCTGCAGATTCATATACGTGAAAACCTTCTGGTTCCTGGGAAATTTGATATATGTGTTACTAGTTTTGAAATGGCAATTAAAGAAAAGACTGCACTTAAACGTTTCAGTTGGCGATACATTATTATTGATGAAGCGCATCGAATAAAGAATGAAAATTCACTTCTTGCAAAGACTATGAGAATCTACAGCACCAACTACAGGCTTCTTATAACTGGCACACCTCTTCAAGTAAATACCTTTCCAAACTGCACAATGATGCCTATATGATAAGTACAGCTGGGGATATGTCTTTCTGTTTTGTGTATAGTTTCTTTTTTTGTTCAATGCCAGGAGCTTTAAGGTTTGACATCTTCAATTTTTGTGAAATACAAGTGTATGTTATAGCCAGTCACCCATGTGTTCTGAATTTTCTTTTTATGCTTGCAGAACAACCTTCACGAACTCTGGTCTCTTCTCAATTTCTTACTTCCAGAAATTTTTAGTTCTGCTGAAACTTTTGATGACTGGTTCCAAATATCAGCTGACAATGACCAACAAGAAGTGGTTCAACAACTTCATAAGGTACTCTTAGTTATGCTTATTGGTTCTTGGTTTTGAGTTGTATATGGTACACTATTAATTGCAAATGTATTTGACTTTTGAAGGTTCTTCGGCCATTTCTTCTACGGAGACTGAAGTCAGATGTTGAAAAGGGTCTGCCTCCTAAAAAGGAAACCATATTGAAAGTTGGAATGTCACAAATGCAAAAGCAATTTTACCGGGCATTGCTTCAAAAAGATTTGGATGTTGTGAATGCTGGAGGAGAGCGTAAGCGCCTTTTGAATATAGCCATGCAATTGAGGAAGTGCTGCAACCATCCATATCTCTTTCAGGGTGCTGAGCCAGGTCCACCATACACCACTGGAGACCATCTAATCACCAATGCGGGTAAGAATTGGCTCATGATACATGATTAAGTTTTAATTTGCACTTTTGTCCAATGTGTACTCAGGAATTTTTTTGCAGGCAAAATGGTTCTTTTGGATAAGTTGCTTCCAAAACTGAAGGACCGTGATTCCAGAGTTCTTATTTTTTCACAGGCAAGGCATTGTATTCTCGTTTTGTTCCAGTGCTTTTTAAAATAAAATCCAAGATCATGTCAGAGATATTAGTTGCTTGCAACAGATGACAAGACTGTTGGACATTCTGGAGGATTATTGTATGTTCCGTGGATATCAGTATTGTCGAATTGATGGGAATACTTCAGGAGAGGATCGTGATGCTTCCATAGATTCTTTCAATCAAGAAGGGAGTGAAAAGTTTATTTTCTTGCTTTCAACCAGAGCTGGAGGCCTTGGTATTAACCTTGCCACAGCAGATGTGGTCATTTTGTATGACAGTGACTGGTATGGATATCATTTAGAAAAGACTAATATCTATACAGAGCTTAAAATATTGTTGGTATATTGGGAATCTGAATATTTGGGTTTGCAGGAATCCACAAGTTGATCTACAAGCCCAGGATCGCGCACATAGAATTGGACAGAAGAAAGAAGTTCAAGTTTTCCGCTTTTGTACAGAGGTTACTGTTTTAACATGAAAACTAGCACATATCTAACATATTTTTTGTGATATCTGTAATTACAAGCTATTTAATGTAGTGACAGTATATCTCTGATGGGATTTTAGTCCACATTGTTCTCTTACTCCTTTTGGTTATTGTTGAAATTTACAGTACACTATAGAGGAAAAGGTGATTGAAAGGGCTTATAAGAAGCTTGCACTTGATGCATTGGTCATACAACAAGGACGTCTAGCAGAACAAAAAAGTGAGTAATATTTACGATCTTTAATTTATTGTAGTATTTGTGCTCACATTTAAATGATGTGGATGTTTCTTGGAGTAGTCTTAGGTTAGCTGTTAATCGGTGTCAAATGGAGGTTGTGGTTGGTATGTAGATTGTTTACATGCAACATAACTCAAATCATAGTCATGTGAATGTGGCTGGTTTAGATTGTTGTCACCAGATATTGGTTTGGTAATACTGTTGTAACTGTTGGACAACTGTCAATTTCCAGATTAGCAATCACATTAACATGATAGTAAATGCAGATAGAACATAAATAATAAGCAGAAGACAAGCCAAGACAAGAGGATACAATATTTGGCAGATGCCAGGGAAAAACACCAATGTGGGGAAAACCCTTTAATCAAATCTTCGTATTATTTTTCAAAAGTTAAGAAGAGAGAGTACATCATATGAAATTTCCTTGCCCAAACACTGTAAAAACAGTCGTCAAACAGCAGTCAATAGGATGCCCTAACCAGAAAGTCAAGGCTGGTTAAAACAGCATAAAGTCTCCTCCAAATGAGCTTGGTCATACTGAGTCAACTTGGCCTCCAAAGACTGTCCAAATCAGCCCAAAACAATCCTGAAATTCTCAGTCAAAGTTGGCCAATGCTGTGGTCAAAGTTGCTGCAGTCAATGCTGGTCAACCTACCAAAACCTTGGTATCTGTCCCAGAATATTTGGCCTGGCCAAACAGAGATTCTCCCACAAAATTGCAGTTAAATGAAGTCAAACAATGCCAGGTCAATGCTGGTCAAATCTGGCTGTAACATGGTCAACACAGAGAATAGAAATACCCAGTCAAACCTTTGCACATGGAGAAGAACAGGCTGCCTGTGATTTGTATGTCCCAATTAGATGAAGAGAGAGAATGATATGTGTTGAGATATGTCAAAATGAGGAAAATGCCTCTTCTATTTATACACAATGTTGAGGGTGAAGAGACGTTTGTTGGGCTTTATGATACTACTTTGGACTTCTGGCCGACCTTGACAATTTGCCCATAGAAGAAATAAATTCATAATTCCATTTTTACTGGTTAGAATGAGATGATCTTTAGGTCAATCTTGCACCTCTCAAAAAGAGGAATCTAATAAAAATATCATCTCCATCATATGAGCTGTCCAAGGTGGAGTTTGGTCCAAGTTGCCAATTTTAACACTCCCTCTCAACTAGGGAGAAATCCACTTGCTAAACTGTCTGACAATTTGTACCATCTCTGACATCTTTGCTTTGATGAACCATGAAGAAATAATGAAGAAGAAATGATCGTGAGTGTGTCATACCACTCTCCACTGACTCAAAGTCAGTCTCCATTGATTTCAAATCAATATCAAACATCCTAGCATAGGGAGTACAATAGTACACGATGCGTCCATCGATAGAACTATGGTCCCAATCCTCATTTTCGGAATCCCAACCCATTGGCTAGATGATAGGTACTTCTTGTGAGTCTCGGACTGCATGGGTAGGATGTATCGACAGGAGAAGGTGAACCACTCATTTTGCTCATATGCCATAGAAGAAGGTGAACCACTCATCCTATGCATATTTCAACCATCATGGGGTATCACAGGGGAAGTTGAAACAAGGTAAACCACTCACACTGTACATAATGCACCACTAGGAGAAGGTGAACCACTCACCCTATGGTTGTTCAGAGCTCCAAGAAGTACCCGAAGTGATCTGGATTCAAACAGGAATGCGACAAATTACAGAGATAACCATAAACACAGATATGCAACAAAAATAATACTTCATTTCATTAATGTAAAATACTGAAATATGTTTACAAATAGTGATGGAAATAAATCAGCTAGGGCAATGGTAGCTTATCTCTGAGAAGAGATGTGGTGGCTACATGCCTCTAAACTGTGTTACAATGAGGCTCAAAGGCTTATTTATTGTTGAGAAACAATGGCAAAAAAATTGTGGGTTCCGTTTGGGTAAATTGGTACATCAATTTCTTGGGGTCGTAACTTTGGCATACGATCTCTGTTTGACGCGTACGATAGCTTGTTAGAAAGATCTATTCGAGAACTACTGCTTTGGGAAGGGCAACATCGGTCCATGGACCCATGTTGCCCCCAAATTTCCCAAAAAACGTCGTTTAGGGCCTCAAAATGGCTTCGAAAGTTCAGGACTCGAAAAAACCAGTGTTGATAATATCAGTATCGGGAAAATATCGGCGAGGGTCCTGAAAATATCTTATCGGCAATATCGGCGAAAATATCGGCAAGCATAATAAAATATTTTTTCAAATTTTTAAAATATAGCCTATATTTTGACTTATATTTTCAAAATATCGCGATATTTTGCCGATATTTTCCGATATTTGCCGATATTTTGAAAATATCGTGATATTTTCTTGGCGATATATCGTTTTGCTGAAAATATCGCGATATTTTCGAATATCGCCGATATATAGCCGATATTATCAACAGTGGAAAAAACTGCTACAAATAGTTAATTGTGCTACAATTACGAAAACTGAAAAACTCAAAGAGATAGTTGCGGGGGTCCAAATAGGATAGGTGGGTGGCCACCAACATCCCTCCTGGATCATTCCTCCCCCCTAGGAAGCATGCCTTGAGTTCCTCCATCTATTGAACTTGTCCTGCAATCTCTGATGTGTCTAGTAATGGTGGGAAGCATGGTCGACGACAGTCCACATTGAACACTTGGTGCAGGTGAAGGAATGGAGGAATGATGTGCTCCAAAGCATTGTTATCCACAGCCTTGGTGCTGTTGTAAGGACCATGTCAGAGTGGTTTGAGCTTTTGATGGGTTCTGGTAAGGCGTTCTTTCTGTCGATGCAACCTGACTTTGTTGCCCACCTGAAACTTGTGTGGTACCTTTGAGGGTGAGGAGAAGTTGTTCCCGTGTTTTGTCATGAGCGTATCCCTTTGCTATTGTTGCTGTGTGGAGGAACCCTTTGTGGGGGTCATGGATGTAGCAACGGTCTTCCCCTTTGCTTTGGGAGCGAACCAGACAGAAAATGAATTTCCTAGTCTGGGAGATGAGCTTGCTGCCTTTCTTGGCAGTGATCAAAGAGGTGGCAGTAGGTGTGGCTACTTTCGGTATCCTGTATAATGAATTATCCAAAGAAATAATGACAGCGCGAGGCTTTGACTCATACACAGCATGTCACCTCCACAAGTATGATTGGCCTAATAATACATCACAAACATCCAACGGTGTAACATCACACAATACGTCGTCTGCGAAGGGTTTGACATTGTAGGAAGGTGGCACTGTTGGCGAACTTTGAGATCTCGTCCTTCATGAAGCCACCTGATACTATATGGTTGCAGGTGTGGTGTAGTCGGTAGGCCCAACCGCCTCACGACCTTTGTTGAAATGAGTTTCTTTTGGTTGCCACTGTCAACAATGAATTGTAGCGGCGAACCCTTCACCCACATGTGTGAGTGGAAAAGACGTTTCCCCTCTGGATATTCGGGTTCATTCTTCTGGATCTTGGCGGTGGCAATAGTGGCGTTGGGATCCGCATCAATGATTTGCTTCCCTTTGGTATTCCCCTTGTCGGGTTTTGGCTCAGGGTCGGAACATGCATCTGATTCTGAAGCCTTCAACTCGGCCACCAACGACTGCTTGGTCCGACACTCACTTGTGTTATGAGTGGGACTCTTGTGGAGCTTACACCAATTTCCTGTGTCCTTTTTCGGCTTTGTGATGTTGTTCTTTTCTTGCGGCTTCGATGGGTTGTTTTAGGTCACCCAACCTAGGCTTTGTTCTTTGGGCTTCGAATTTGCAGATCCAAAGTCTCGCTTCTTTTGTTTGAACTTTTGCTCGATTTTGACAGCGTATCGGTACGTCGTGCCGAGCGAAGAGATGTTCAATGAATTGCAGTGGTGAACCCTTCACCCACATTTGAGTGGAAAAGACGTTCCCCCTCCTCTGGATTTTCGGGTTCATTCTTTTGGATTTTGGTGGTGGCAACAGTGGCGCTGGGATTTGCATCAATGATTTGCTTCCCTTTGGCATTCCCTTTGTCGAGTTCTAGCTCAGGGTTGGAACATGCATTTGATTTTGAAGCCTTCAACTCGGCCACCAGTGACTGCTTGGTCCGACACTCATTTGTGTTATGAGTGGGACTCTTGTGGAACTCACACCACTTTCTTGTGTCCTTTGGATTTGTGGTGTTGTTCTTTTCTTGCGGCTTTGACGGGTTGTCTTAGGTCACCTCGCCTTGGCTTTGTCCTTTGGGCTTCAGAGTTGCAGATCCAAAGTCTCGCTTCTTCTGTTTGAACTTTTGCTCGATTTTGATAGCATATTGGTACGTTGTGCCGAGCGAGGAGATGTTCAGGAACTCCATCTCTTCCTGGATGTATCTATGTAGGCAGTCGCGATATTTTATGTACCAAATGTAGCTCAAAATCTTTGATACCCAACTGTGTGCGAAGGGTATGAAAAATGTTTGTGAACTCTGGCTTGGTCCCTTCCTTGTCGTAGCGTGGTCCACTTTATGTATTTGTCTTCGTAGCTTTTGACAGCGTAGTACTGCTCTTTGATGGCATCACAGAATGAATCCCAAGTGGGTGCAGTTGAAAATAATGAGCCTGTACTTTCATCTTTTTGCTTGCAGTAGGTTTCCCACCAGTCCTTGACGTGGGGCGCTGCTTTGAGAAGAACCAAACAATCTTTTCCTGACTCGAAAATTCATAAACATAAAAATACTCGTCTAGTATATTTAACCATTTATCTACGACATCTGCGTCTATCTGACCCTCGAAGATGGGGATTTCAAAATTAACTTGTACCTTAAACGGTGTGGCGTTTCCAGAGTAGCTGTTGGAAGTCGATGCATCGCCTCTGGGTAGCTGTTGAAGGATTTGCGCAAAGCTATTCATCATTGTGTTCCTTTGCCGCTTGAGGGCTTCTTCGAGCAAGATTTTGATAAGATCTCCTGCCCCCTTGTCTTTCTTCTCATCTGTCATGGGAGGCCGTTGAGATTTGCGAGGCTGGTCTTGCAAAGGTTCGACCAGTTCAAGCCCTAACTCCTTATATTCCGACCTCGTTGGGGACATGCAAAGAAAAACAGAGAAAAAGCAGATCGCTCTGATACCACTGATCTAGATTTAAACAGGAACGCGACAAATTACAGAGATAACCATAAACACAGATATGCAACGGAAATAAGACTTCATTTCATTAATGTAAAATATTGAAATATGTTTACAAATAGTAATGGAAATAAACTAGCTAGGGCGATGATAACTTATCTCTGAGAAAAGATATGGTGGCTACATGCCTCTAAATTGTGTTACAATGAGGCTCAAAGGCTTATTTATTGTTGAGAAACAATGGAAAACCCTTCACATCCCAAAATCTAACCCTAGAAGATGAAACGCCAAATTGTGGGCTCCATTTGGGTAAATTGGTACATCAATTTCCTGGGTCATAGCTTTGGCATACGATCTTCGTTTGACGCGTACGATAGCTTGCTAGAAAGATCTATTTGAGAACTACCACTTTGGAAAGGGCAACATTGGTCCATGGGTTCAAGTTGCCCTTAAATTTCCCAAAAAACGTCGTTTAGGGCCTCAAAACGGCTTTGGAAGTTCAGCACCCGAAAAAATTGCTAAAAATAGTAAATTGTGCTCCAATTATGGAAATTGAAAAACTGAAAGAAATAGTTGCGGGGGTCCAAATGGGATAGGTGGGTGGCCACCAACATCCCACTTGGATCACGAAGCCCCCTGGAGCTCCCAGAGCTCAATATTCAACTCAAACAAGACCCTCATAAGAGGGTCTTTCTACAACTCCAAGTTGTTCATGGAAGGTTAAGAATTTGACCTTCTCTAGGGGCTTCATAAGAATATCAACGACCTATTCATAAGTCCCAATGTGGTGGAGCCTTATTGCTCCCTGTTGTACCATATTCAGGATAAAGTGGTACCTAATATCAATATGCTTGGAGCGGTCATGAACACGAGATTCTCAGAAAGACGAATCCCACTTTGGTTGTCGCAAAAGATCAGGGTAGTATCCAACACATGCCCAAACAACTCACTAAAGAGCTTCCTCAACAAAACAACTTCACAAGAGGCCATACTAGCAACAATATATTCGACCTCAACAATGCTTAAAGCAATTGATTATGCTTAAAGCAATTGATTTTTGCTTCCTACTCATCCAGGATATTGAAGCAGAACCGAGTGAGAAACAACATATCGATGTGCTCTTACGATCCACCACAATGCCAACCTAGTCAACATTAGATAACCATGGAGCCTCAAATTCGCGACAATGTATCTCAGTCCATAAGTGATTGTGCCCTGGAGATATCTCAAGAGATTCTTGGAAGCAATCCAATTTATGTGATGAGGATTGATCATAAATTGACTCAAATGTATTCACTGCAAAGCATATGTTCGGACGAGAGTTCACCAAGAACATCAGGGTCCCCACGAGTTGATGATACTCAAAAGAATTTCCCAAATCAGGCCCAACAACACTTCCCCAAAAATTCTTGAAGTAGTCACAGACTTACAATCCACCATCCCAAATCTTTCAAGTAGCTTCACAATTTATTTTCCTTGGGAAAGGAAAATATCACTTGGCTTTTGCTAGACCTCCAAGCCTAGGAAGTAGTGCATCAATCCTAGGTCCTTCATCTCGAATTTGGAAGCCAACTCCCTCTTGCATTGATAAATTAGAGGGTTTGCACTTGTCAGAAAGAGATTGTCGACATTAAGTACCAAGGTGAGAGGTTTATCATTTTCAAACTTGAAATAAAGGTTTGGATTAGCTTCACTTATTGTAAAACCCAACTTCATCAGATAGCTATCGATCCTCTCATACCAAGCTTGGGGAACTTGTTTCAACCCATAGAGAGATTTCTTCAACCTGCATACATGTGTTTTTCGATCTAGAACTTCGAACCCCTTGGGTTGTTCTACATAGACTTCCTCTTTAAGTGAACCATGCAAGAAGGCGGTCTTGACATCCATTTGATGTAAATTCCATCTTTGAGAGGCAACAAGGGCAATGATAGAACGAGTGGTGGTATATTGGGCAATTGGTGCAAATATCTCATCATAGTCCACACCTTCCTTTTGAGAGAAGCCTAGAGCAACAAACCTAGCCTTGAGCTGTGCAACACTTCCATCAACTCCATGCTTGATCTTGTAGAACCATTTCGAGTTGACAACATATTTTTCCTTGGGTCTAGGGATCACATCTCAAACATCATTTTTCATAATAGATTCATACTCTTCGTTCATAGCATCCTTCCAAACTTGGTGCTTCACAACTTCTTCGAATGTGCAAGGCTCAATTTTGAACAATGGTGCTCATGGTAGCTAAGTACCTTTGGTACTTATTCAACTTCTTACTTTCACAAAACGTCCCCCTTTGTGCAATATGTCTCTCGGCATCTTCGAGAGTGTCCTTGAGCCATGAGGGTCTCCTTTTTGAGGAGGGCTCATGAGGAGGTGGATCAATGGGATCCATTGGTCCTTCATCGTTGGGAATCGACTCATCTTGCAGTTCTCCAGTTTTTTTGTATTTGCTTCTTTGTCCTTCTTTGAAATAGGAAGGTTCCAAATTTTCCCAATGGCAACATCTTCACTGAAGGTGACATCATGAATTATTTAGACTTTTCTTTGACTAGACACAGATTCTATATACCTTTGAAGTTTCACTGTAGCCCACAAATGTTCTTTTCTTCTTAGATGCATCCAATTTGCTTTTTTGTTTTTTGGCACATGAAAATACACGGGCTACCAAAAATATTCTAAAGTGAGAAACATCAGGTTTCTTGCAAGTGAAAACTTTTTTGAGAGTTTTGGAGTCCAATGCTTGATGTGGGCATCTATTTTGAACATACACGACAGTGTTGTTAACTTCTCCCCATAAGAACTTTAAAAGGCTTTGATCATGAAGCATGGCACGAGTGGCTTCTATAATAGAACAATTCTTCCTTTCAAGTTTCAGCAACTCCTTTTTGTTCAAGAGTATATGCGGTAGTAGATATAGATAAAATTCTTTTTGCTTGTTATCTACAACATTAGATTCATCATACGAGGAGTTTCTAGAACTTTTGGGAGGTTGACCATTTCCATGTTGAGTAGCGTGAGCATTTTTTTTTCTTTTGTTGTTGAATTTGCCATTCCTTTGATTGTGGTTGCCCTTAAAATTGTTGCGGTTATTGTTGTCATCATCCCGAGGTGTATCCCTTTTACTGGGACACTCCCTAGCATAGTGGCCAAACTTGCTACAAATGAAGCATATACCGTTTCTTCCATTTTTGAATCTCGATCTTCCTTGACATTGCTTCTTTGAACCTGCATTGTTCTTCTTTTTATCATGAGTGGAGAATGCAGTAGGATCATTCCTATTTGAAAGCATATCTCTCTCTATCATCCTTGTTTCTTCTTGAGTACATCTAGTCAACAATTCATCAAAACTTGGAATCCAGTCATTGTTGAGGATAGTAGTGTTGAATACATCCCATTCACGAGGGAGACCTCCAAGGGCAATGTGAGTGAGCTCTTTGTCAGCAATAACTTTTCCAATTGATGGAAGATCATTTTTGATTTTGGTGATCCTTATGAAGTAGGATTGGATATCTTTTCCTCTTCCCTTCTTTATGTCCTTCAACTTATTCTTGAGAAAGAGGACTTGGTTTGCATTGCTAGCTTTAAACATGCTAACCACCTTGTCATACATCTCTTTAGATGTGCCCAAATTGGAGATGTAAGCAACTAAATGCTTATGAATAGAATCCTTGATGATCTTCTTAGCTTTGAATTCATCTTCCTTGTACTTTGTCTTAACTGCAATTGGTGCATTTGAAGGAGGTTCAACAATCTTTCCTTGCACATAGTCCATAACTTCACGCTCTTTCAAAGTAAAGTCCAGAGACATCTCCATGCATGATAATTAGACTTATCACTGAGTTGTCATCTGATTTGAAGTAAAAATAAGGAGGCCATTGAATCTTGTACTTTTACAACAAATCTCAGTGATTGCTCTTCTCACTCTTGCTTGGGCTTTGTCTTCACGTTAGCTCTGATACCATGTTAATTCTAGATAACAATGGTATGTTCTATGCTTAATAGCAATTTACTTCAATTTTCTTATAAGCCCAATATCAATTTCTAAATTAGCAATCACATTAACATGATAGTAATTGCAAATAGAACATAAATAATAAGCAAAAGACAAGCTAAGACGAGGACACAATATTTGGCGGATGCCAGGGAGAAACCCCAATGTGGGGAAAACCCTTTGATCAAATCTTCTTATTATTCTTCAAAAGTTCAGTAGAGAGAGAGAGTACATCATACAAAATTTCCTTGCCCAAACACTCTTAAACGTAGTCAACAAGATGCTTTAACTAGAAAGTCAATGTTGGTCAAACTAGCACAAAGTCTCCTCCAAATCAACTTAGTCAAACATAGTCAACTTGGTCAAGGCAAGTTAATGTTCTAGTCAAAGTTGCTATAATCAACGTTGGTCAACTTGCCCAGAAAATCACGGTATTTGTGCCAAATTATCTACACCTTTTATATCTCGAAGGCCTTCATAGGTGTCAAGGGTCCTTTCTTCCTTTATCAGAGTTGTCTTGCCTTCTTTCACGAGATCTCTTCAAAGCATTTTGTCAGATAGTGATTTTTGGTGATCATGGTGTTATTCACATGCTTAATCTCTTTCTTCATTTGCTTCTTCTTAGATGAATAGGTCAACCATCTAATGCTTCTTGTGAGAGAATTCCTTCATTGCTTGCGTTTTGGACTTGTCAGCATTTCTTCTTGCTTCTTAGTCAACAATTTTATGCTCTTCATTTGAGCATATTCTTTTGTTGACCTTCATTGCATTGTGGTACATGCTTTCAAGCATGTTCTTAGTGAAAGAGATTCTTTCATGCTTAATCATGTTATAGAACTATCCCATGACTCAATAATATACAAATGATAACATGACTAAACTTTAATCATGTTATAGAAATAACTTGCTTGCATATCATCCTTTCCTTGAATCCCATGATGGGATTCCCAATGAGCCATTTGCCTTGGTTCATGAACTTTTTTTTGAAGATTTCATCATAGGATCTTAAAGATCCTTGCCTTGCAAATGACTTTTTATTTTCAATGATGGGGGTCTTTTAAGATACTTAATCATGATCACAATTTTTTTTTTTTTTTGGTTTCTTTCTATCATGGATAAGGTTCTATACTAGGTATGCTCCTTCTATATGAATACCTTGAGTTATATCTACCAGGCTCCTATATTCTAGAAGATATTTCTGCCCATGCATTTTTATTCTCATTATTAAATCTACATCTTCATGAGTATCTAGAACTCTATATCATGCCTCTAGATTCTAGAGGACATTTCTAGCCATGCAATTTTAATTTATTCTTACATGCTCCTATTTTATTCAAAATTTTGAAAGAAGTCTAGAAGTAAAGATTTTGACCTAGTCATAGTAGAGATCCAGAGGATCTTCCTTCTTTTGCTTCTTTCCTTTTTCTTTCATCTATTGAGTTATGTGAGCTTCTTCCCTCTTCCTTTTGTTATTGTTGTCCTTTTTAAGCTTAGGGCAATTCCTTTTGTAATGTCCATATTTTTGGCATCCAAAACATTGGATCTAGGACATGTCTTTGATGTTTGTTCGTCGTGGACCAAACTTGCCAAATTTACCTTTTATTTTGGCCATGGTAGCAAATGCTTGCTCCTTTGATCTTACATCTTCTTTTGCCTCAAGTTTGGTTTCCTTTATTTTGCATAGAGACCACATTTCACTGAGAGTGGTTGCTTTCTTCTTGGCATATATGCTTGATGTGAAGTTTCCCCATTCCTAAGGTAGAGCATTGAGTACTACAATTGTCATCTCTTTGTCAAGCATGACTTCCCCAAGCTCTTGAAGTTGATCTCTCATTTAAGATATTTTCATGAAGTAGGGAGCTATTCTTTCCTTTGTTATCTTCATCTTGTATAATTCATTTCTCAGAGATATTACTTCTCCAGTTGTGGATATCGAGAATAGCTCTACTAGCTTATCATATATATTTTTTTTGATGTCTCAAACTTGGAGACATAATGAATAAGAGTCTTTAATTGATTCTATCAAAATCCTTTGAGCTCTTGTCTCATTCTTATTGTTTGGCTAAGGCTTGAGTCTGTTCCTTAGTAGGGATAATGATATTCCCTTTAACATGTTCTAGGAGTTCATTCTCCTTGAGAAGTTGATCAGTTCTCTTCTCCCATGCAAGAAAGTTATTGTACCTACCAATTTATTGTCTTTCCTTGCAAAAAGAGATTGATGTATATTCAGAAGGGGACATGTACTTGATAGATTTTGAGATGTAATGGATTTGTTTCCTCCTTGAAGGCTTGATGACTTGTTTTCCCTGGATCTTGATGTTCTTCAAGTTGCCTTTTCTAAGTGGACTTGCTTGGTGATTAGGTTTGCTTGAAGACTTGTAGCTTGATGTAGGTCTGGTTTCAATTTGCTTTTCTTTGTAGGTGCCTTTATGCAAGGCTCTACTTTTAGCTTTGTAGACCTCCTTGATGAATGATGGATTGTAGACCCTTTTTTCCTTGAAGTAATTGAGACTTCTAGGCTTGATGCTTCAACTTTGTAGATGCTTCCCCTTGATGAGTGTTCTTGAGTTGTCCTTTCCTTGATGTGTCACCTTAGTTCTCTATAGTGAAATAAAGAAGGTTCACTCTATAGCGAAATGAGGTCTTGCAGCAACCAAAATGTATTGCAGCACTAGGATGATGAGGTCTTGCAGTGGCAGGATGATGACGTCTTGCAGTGGCAGGATGATGAGGTATTGCAACATACATTTGAGTGTAGCATAGTGCAACATTACAATGATGGGTACAATCATGATTAGTGAAGCATGATGAGATGCAACATAGTGATGATGGGTGCAACATGGTGCAACACAATGAGGTGCAACATGATGATGAGGTGCAACACAATGATAGGTGCAACATGGTGATAGAGTCACTTTAGAGAATCAGTTGAAGCAACATGTCTTCAATTGAGTTCATCTACTTCATGTATCATCTTCTTAGAGATGATCTATGCTCTTATTTAGATAAGTCAAAGTGTTGGCTTTTTGTTGTATATGTACTATCTCTCTCTCTTTGTGTTGAACTATTGAAGAACATATAAGAAGAATTTATCAAGGGTTTCTCCACATTGGGGTTTTTCTTTGGCTAACACCATATCTTGTGTCCTCTTGTCTTGGCTTGTCTTATGTGATTTATGTTTATGTTTTATCTGCAATTTACTATTATGCTGATGTGATTGCTAATCTGGAAAAGATATTGAGCTAATTGTGAAAATTGAAATAAATTGCTCTAAGCATAGAACATGCCTAAAACTAATAATAAGCCATATTGAACATTATTGCATTCACTACATCTTCATTTATGTGAACCATCCCTTTTGCTTTTGCTAAGAATTTTCACATGATGCCATAGAGGAGATCTTGTGTCTTTATCGACATATGACCCCTCACTTTGCTCATGTTGAGATGGTTCCATGTTTATTACACTACATTTATAATAGTTGATTAGGTATAAATTACAAATTGTAATTTATATTACAATGTTAGTGTCATGTTAAAAAAAGTTATATCGAGCATCATTCTTAAAGACTCTAATTAATATAGAGAAGCAAGCAATGAATTAAAGTCAATTTAGGTCCAATGGATAAAAATAATTTATAGTTTATATTATAGATTAAACTATTTTATAGCTATGTTGCATCGGTTCTCGAACCCGGGGGTGGGGTTCTCGAACTTGTCCTGGGTTCTCGTCCCCAAGTACCAGATTTGAGTTCGGGTGCTTTTGAGAAAAACCCATAAGAACCAGGTTCTTCATTAAAAAAATTTGGGTTCTGTTGTCTTGATGGGTACGAAGAACCTTGATGATGGTACTGGAAACCCAAAAAATCGGGTTCTTTTGGGTTCTTTGGGGTTCATTTTAGTTTTTATTTTTTACTTTTTAATTAATTTAATGGGCTTCCCCTAATACTCTAGGTAGTTAGTTCTTCATCTTGCGAGAGGAATTGGAGTACCTATGCTTTTATCCATTTAGTAAAGAGAAATATGTTGGGCTCAAAGAAGGCAAAGAACTTAGTGTATGTTCATAGCACACTTCGTCTCATATCTCGAAAAGGCCCTGGATACAAGGAGGGTCCTTTCAAGAGATGGGACCAATACACAAACGATGCTGTGTGTGGACGAGGAGATACAACCAGATGGCCTTATTGAGCTACCTCCAACTGTTATGGATGAGCAAGAGACTCAAGATGAGAGTGATCCCTACCTGGAGAGCATGTTAACTGAAGATCTAGGTGATGATGATGACCATTGTTCACTATTAGATATTTTTATTTTAGTATTTTAAAATTTCCCAGTTCTTGTTTGGAGATGCCTTAAGACAAATTTTCAATGTAGTATGACAATGGACATATATCATGATTCTTATTAATATGTAAACTCGAATTTGCGCTTAATATTAAACTGGAAATTTTGAAATTTCATTTTGAATGTTGAATGTTCAATGATGTGCATGTTTAAATATTTAAAGTTTAAATCATAAATATTTTAGTTTTCTTGTTTAAAGTTGAAAAATATAAATTCATAATATTATAATTTATAATATATAATATATATAATAAAATATATATATATAATATACCACCGACAAACCCACGCACCTTGTTTCGAAAAATGACGTACTCGTCCCTGAACCCACGTTTCTTGGCAACATAGTTTTATAGTTATGCATTCTATCAAAATGACCAATACTTTAGCAACCACTCACTTATTTTGAAAATTTATTTATTTTGTGCCCACCAAACACCCCATCTTGTGAGCAAGAGCAGAGCTCGGAATGGTTTGGTTATGTTGTTTTGTATTTAGAATCTTCACCTCTCCTCAAAATTAGGCCCTTGCCACACACAATCTTGGCCAAGAATATTGTTACACATACCAAACTTGACAAAAGAAAGGGACTTGGAAAATAGATGCTCAAATGGATTCACTATTTGATTTACATAATGAACACCAACCAAGTCCAATCTTATGACGCTTTTGCAAGTTTTCCCAATTAGGAACTTTCTTAGCAAGTAAGCACCACATAAAAAGGTGATATTTGGTTGGGTTTTGTCTTCCATACACCTTTTGACCACCACTCCCATCTTCAATAGTTACTACATTTAGATGAAGATACCCCATTTTAAGACTGTATATGCTCATTAGGGAATGGGTCTAGACCAACTCATCTTCATCTTTGAGAGTTTGATGTGACCTACAACAAAGGGCTTGTAAGAAACCCTTCCATATTTTGCGATATTCTTGATCAATTTGCAAGTCTTCAGTGGATAATCATCCCTAATGCTAGATAGAAGTGTGAGTCGAGTTATTAATGTGGGCACACTAAGAGATACTTGTCTATGAGATGGTCAATAATATCTTGAGAGAAACAATGGCTTTGATTGTTACTCGGCCAAGGTTCCTGAATCCTAACCCAATCTCACCTTTAGACCATTTCCCACCTTCCATGCTAGATTCGAGGCAATAAGATCAAAGGAGTTGAGAATTGCACACAAAATGATAGGGATATTTAAATGTGGCTTATCTCTCAACCTAATCCAGTGTTCCAATGAGTGCACACACACATACATATATGTTTATAGTTTATATATATATTATTTGATTATATATAATGAATATATATATATTTACATATATATTATATGTTATATTTAAAATATTATATATAATATATTAATTTTTTTGTAAGTACATGTATTCACATTGAAAAATACTAGTGTATAGTCTATATAACATGGGGGGGCTAAGCCCTTCACTCGTTGGAAAAGTCTACCCTTGAGAAGGGAAACCAAAGATTAAGACACAACGTATCCTTTGCCCATGGGAGGGGAAACTAGAGGCAGAAACTTGAAGTACCAAATTGAAGCAAGTCATCAAAATAATAAAAAATGTCCAAATTGTAAATTGAGTGGCATTGGGCCATTTGTTGACTAGCCAAAACAAAGGAGCTTAGACACCAAAATGAGCCAACTTGGTAAGAACCATGAAAACTTAAGAATTTAATGAGAACTTGTAGATAAGTCAAATGTTTGGAGCTAGATTGAAGTTGCATTGGAAGACCTTTTTGCATTATCGACTTTGCCTAGATTCTCCTAAAAATGCAGTAGCTGTTGGGATTGGGGCAGGGAGGAGAGGAAGAGAGGACTAGGGCGTGCACGAAGGACAATGGTGGAGCTGATTCTAATTCTTTGCGAACAAGAGAGGGTCAACGAGCAAGGGCCATTAAAAAGGGGGGAGAGGTTGAGCACATGGGTGGTGAATTAGAAGGCGAGGGAGTTGGGAAGGAAGGGGACATAATATTGAGTGGGAAATCAATATCCAAGTCACGAGTAAGCCTTTTGAGAGAGGAGAAAGCATGACTGTGATAAGTTGAGAGTTTTGCTATCCAACATGTGGCCCATGACTTCTCCTTCTCACGCTCTTTGAGTTGGCGAGCTACTAGATTGTGGAGTGCCCAAAGTGTAGGCCTAGGCCCATTGTCGAATAGTGTTGTTGCTGCACTGTTGTCAAAAGTGGTCGAGCGGTGTCATCTTCCCCTTCCTTTGTTGGCATGACGCCCCCTACCTCTCTCCCGGCTTATGGTAGAGTAGCGAGAAGCAGTGGACGGGGAATGAGGCTTAAAGGGTGTAGAGGTTGCAGAGGCGGGTTGGAGAGCTAGATGGACCAGGCTCTGAGCAAGATGACAAAAGGAATGTAGCATAAAGTATCCATGGGGCAAGGAGTTATATGATGGGAAGAGGCAAGTGAAGCAAAAGTTTGGGCATGTGAGAGTAAGCCTCGAGGAGGTAGGTTGCCAAATTTAATGCTCATTGAATCCATTTGTGGTGTGAGGGGAACAATAGACGTCAAGTTGAGGGTGCCAACATTCCTCGTTGATGCAAGTGGCATAGGGCTTTGTGGGCACTTGGATTTGGGAAATATAATATATTAATTATTAATTATCAATATATTATATTTTCTTTTGAGGAAAGAAATCAACCTCCCTCTTAACTCGAGGGCTAGAGGGAGGTTGTTGCTACTAGGCTAGTCCACAGGTATACTCACTTGGGAGTTTGCAAGGATAGGAGACAATACACCAATATTCATTAGGCACATAACCATTGCAACAATAATTATTAAGGCATTATAGCTCATCATGTTACGAACGGGGATTTGAACTTGGGTGCGGAAGATAATAGCCATTTTGCCCAACTAACCAAGATAACCCCAATTGATAATTTATATATTACGAGCTTTTAATTTTAAAATTTTCTAAAATAAAACATGAGTATAATTTTTTTCAAGTGGAAAATGTCTTTATATTTCATATAAGGAATATGCATATTTTGGTCCTATTGAGACTAGTCATTTTAAACAAGGCTTGAAGCCATTACATCAAATATTATCATGCCACTTTTGGGAATTGAACCTCGGTGGGCAGGAATACTAATCATTCCTCCCAATTACTTGAGATAAACCCAATTGAAAAGACAAACTATAATTATAATGTGTTTGTGTGTGTTAATTTTAAATAATATTCATAACTCATGCAACATTCAATGTTTGATTGACTACGAATAATTTAAAATTGAAAATACTTCTTTCACCTTTGTACTTGAAAATTTGCAATTTCCTTGGTGTCGATGATTGGGAGTTGTCGCACATTGGAAATAATTGTGCTCTTTACATATGTTGAGAAATCTAGGGCAACTAGATTAGATGATTTCACTTACTTTGATAATTGCTTGTGATGTATTTTAAACTTAACTTGTTTAACTTCTTCTTTCACTTATTATGATTATGTTTTTATCATCAAATGACTACCAAACCCTAAAGAACAATGAGACAAGAGGACACAAGATATTAGCTATCAACCTAGGCCAAAACCTTTCCTTTTGAGAGGAAAAGCCACAAGAGCTCCTCTTTCTATAGAACTTCAAATGACGAATTACATGACCTATGACCCTTGACCAAGACACCTCCAAGGCAAAGTCAAACCTCTCCTCGATGAGCTTCTTTCCACAAAGTCAATTTTAGTCAAATTGGCCTTCCAACAACAACTTGCTAAAACATCGACCTCAATTTTAGACTTGTACCTTTTGACTGTGATTCTTCTTTGAATCTTCTTCTCCTTCATTGGATTTAGGTCTTCTCTTTATCGAACTTGTGAATGTTTGTTGGATGCTCTTGAAAGTGGTCGACTAGCCTCTTATATATAGGCTTCTTGTTTTAGCTTGAAGGTCGGCTTGTTACTGTCTCTAGGCTAACTTGACACTTGGAAAGGGTGACTTGTCTTGGAGTGTTATGACAAGATCTTGGAGGGTCTTTGACTCTATTTTGACTGAAATACAATTTTCTCTACAATATGTAACATACACAAAAGGGTCTTCCATACATGACAATGACTAAATTGACTTGTAGACTCAATGACAAGCTGTAGAAGCAATCAATCGGTGCTTGACCTAAAAATAAATTTTCCTAGAGCATCAAACCCATGTCCTAAGAATGAAAATAATACTTTTATTTTTCTCTTTACGACAAATACGTAAAATCATGATTACATGTACTTATGAAGACCGAACCTAGTGACATATTTCAACAACATAGAGAATGTTCTTGATGTCCTTGCCCATGTACTTTATGCTTTCATTGCCCTCACCCTTGAACACATTCGTCATGTCATTGTGTTATTATAATGGGTGAATAGGGTTTGGATTTAGAAGTGGCAAAAACACCAACATTAAATTTGACCCAAATGAAGTTGCCAAAATACAAAAAAAACTCAAATCAAGCAATGAATTAGGTGGTTTGCACATGATGGATTTGTTGTTGGATTTTCCTCAAAAAACCCAAGTGATCTGTAGTCAAGTTGGGTGATTTCCAGCATGTGGGATGTATTTCTCAGACTTTTAGAATCATATCCTTGGCGGATCCTACATAGATCAGATGGATTTGTATCTAAATTTGGTTCACATTTGTGGATTTGCGTTTCTTTCACTTGACCCACGTTGATATGGTAACATAGATTTCAACATTATACGAAGCAAAATAGTGGAACTTTGGTCTTCTACATCTTGGGGATTGTAGGATTGTAGCATTATAAACTCTTATGTATGATTGCTTTGTGATGATTGGGATACAAGAGCCATGTAGCACTTGGTTGGATTAGCCCTTAGAGATTCTAGCTTCTAGAGGTATTGGAAATAGATATGGATCCACCAGGTTTTTGAAAAGCCTAGATTTGGATATAGCGGGGAAATGACATGTACAAAAAATACAATATAT
>APFE030185314.1:74545-91146 GCA_000404065.3 Pinus taeda
TTTTTAAAAAAATATTCAAAGTTAAAAATCAAAGGCATCATGAATCACAATATTAGAACTGAAATTATTATATAATTCATAAATTTGAATATTGAAATCATGATGCATCATGGTTTATACAAAAATGATAATTGTAAGTATACAATTGAGTGTCTCATCAATGATCATTCTGGTGATACGATGATGTAGAATAGGTCCAACTATATGTCCAAAAATGGGTCTACATGCTCATCATTTGAATATTTCAATTCCTCATCATGATCGACTCATCGTCTTCCTTGAGATTTGCCTTTAAAATCTAGAAATTTCTAGAAATTCCCACCTAGTTATTTTGGTAAATGAACATTATACATTGTTTGAACTTGCTATAGTGCATGTATCATATTGTTCTAAGGGGACTTTTCACCTAGAGTTGGATGGGATTTGATCTAATTAAATTATTAATGACACAACCATCCCTTGTACACTATATTATTATCTATGTATTGTCTCAAAGCTTTCATGTTAGCATTATAAAAAATATCTTATGTTAGACATTCTAGCATTATTGTGTGCTATACAACCTATATGTAATTAATAACTTATACAACTATGAAACCTACATGGTGTTACAGGATTTGTTTTAATAGCATGGGATTTATTTTGGGGTTGAAGGATCTGTTTACAGGTTAGAGCCTATGTGGATCTGTATTTGAGATGTGGATTTACGGATCCAACATCGAGACCTGGTGGATTTAGTAACACATTATTATCTACAGTGCCTTTGTCTTTGCCATTGTGGCTCTCTTATGGATGATTTTGATGATTTGTTGAGGTTGTTTAGAGCCTTAATGTTCATTTATTTTGTTTTAGATAAGTTTTGCACTTGATTCTAGTTTGCTACTTTCACCCTTACATGTTTTGTACACAATCGAACTTAGTAGATTTGGTTTCTATTGGTTTAGATTTACATTGATTTACATGAATTGTGAAAGTTCAAATAACTTACATAGTTTATGGTTGATTGTTTTTTTTGGTTGCAGTTAATTGGTTCTTGGTGTTGCTTTTTTTTTTTGGTTTGGGTATGGTTCTTGTTTTGATAACTCCGATTTAAATTTAACTATTGGTTGGTCATAAATGTCAAATTTTTCTATTGCATTTTGAACATTGCATATATTGAAATGGAATGCACAAAATGTTTCTTTAAGTATATAGGCTTGTCAACTCGTTGAATGTCTTGAACATTAACATTTCCTCTTTTAATGTTAGATTGCCTTATGTGTGGTGCAATACTTCATATATTTAACTAGAATAAGGATCATAATATATGTGTGTTACATGGGGATTTGTCCTTAGGAATTGGTGGCTTAAGATTTATTTGTTGGATCCCTAATGTCTCAGGGATTTTGAATGCATTAGTGTTATACCCTATTGCCTTTGAATCACAATGGATTGTTTCGGTGATATCCTTGAACCACCCCTTGTCCAATGGGAATGTCTTGAGGGATCTTCCTTGTCATAAGAATGTCCCCTTGTCCCCTTTTCATTATCTTTCAACTTTAAAGAATAATTAGATTTGAGTCAAATGTTAGAAATAGGAAGTGGCAGTTCTTGGAACATTTTGAGTGTATTCAAAGAGTGAGTTATGTAAAATATCAATTTTGCTGAAAGAGGATGAATTTCATATGTTGCACATGTAGATTTTAGAAATTTAAGGAATGCTTACACACAGTAAGGTAACTTTATAATCTGATATTAGTGTATATAGAAGTAAACTAGCTTTAGGAAAAACGAGCTTTCTCTTAAAATAAGGCTACCATGCCTAAAAAATGTATAAATATGTAACTATGTTAACATGATGTTGCAATTGCAATGTTTCATTATGTGCATTGCAATTGCATGTTGATGAACAAGAGGGATAAACAAATTTTTGTGTGATTAAACAAGAGTTTTAGATGATGTATTCCTTCCATTATTGAGAGGTAAGGCCTTCCTGTAAAGAAGGTTACCATAAGTTCAATTGCAAAAATGTATAAGCATGTAATTGCATGGAGCTGTTAACATAATTGTGACTGAAATTGCCATTGCACGTTGATGAACAAAAAGGGTAAACAAGGTTTTATGCAATTGATCAAGAGTTCTACACAATGGATTGTACTTTTCATTTAGTGGCAGGACAATTGAACTTGCCATTGCACATGGTAAAATTGCAAATGCATGTTGATGAATAAAATGGGTAAACAACGTTTTATGCAATTGATAATAGTTATACACAATGGATTCTATTTGTCATTTAGAGGTATGACAATTTTAACCTGCCATTGCATGTGGTTGCTTATTCACTTAGTCCTAAATTGTATGTGGATAGGCTAAGGGATAGTGTTTCCTATTGATGATTGGGCGGTGGAGGTGTTCACAATCACAATTGCATAAACGTTCACAAGTGGTGAGGGTAGAATACTTTGCATTTTTTAATTTGTGGAATTTGTCTAGTGTTATCGGAATCCGACTGGAATTGAGGAGTCATCTTACCATGGGAAATGTCCCAAAAAGTTCCCTAAGCTGTTGATACTACTTCATACAATTTTGGAGTGTTTCTTACTCACTTTGAATCTTTTTAGAGCTTGTAAACATTGCACACAACTTGTGAAAATCTTAGGAGTGGTACCCAAGGATTTTTCATTTTTCTTGAGGTCTTCATCAAATAAAGTTTATTTATTGAACATCAATATTTTTCTATATTCAATAGTTGACTAAATAAAAAATATTGATGTTCAATAAATATTGGACACTTAGAGATTTCATCTATATCAACTATTTTTTCATGAAACTAGTCCATGTCCTCAAGTCTAGAATTTCTTCAATGAATTTAAATTTTGAATAAAATATCTTCTTTAACAAGCAAAATTTATATAAATCAATTGCATTAAATGAATGTAATATAATGGATGAGATGATAATGAAATTGTGGCTTATTTCAAGAAACTCTAGCATTAATTTTGAATCGGATGCCCTCTTGGTTAGTTATAATCATAATTTCTTCCTTCTTCCATTTATGCACCCTGCTTAATGCAGGGAACTACTTAAAAATATGGATGACATTTTATTTTTGAAAATAGATCTATGCGAGTACATTTGACTATACTTGCTGATGTAGTGCTAAATAGTGTCACAATTTTATTATGTTACCGATTGATGTATTGATAAGATATTTTAATTTCTTAGTTCTATGTTCTGACAGTGCAGACTAACAGAAACTGCTTTTCTACTTGTTACAGCTGTAAACAAGGATGAGTTGTTGCAGATGGTGAGGTTTGGTGCAGAAATGGTATTTAGCTCCAAAGATAGCACCATAACTGATGAAGATATTGACCGAATTATTGCGAAAGGCGAGGAGGCTACAGCAGAGCTGGATGCAAAGATGAAGAAGTTTACAGAAGATGCAATCAAGTTCAAGATGGACGACAGTATGAGACTTCTCTTTTAGCTTGAGTGGTTTAGAGCTGTGAATAGAAAGCAGGAGGTCTTGGGGTGAAAACCCAGGCTGTTTGCGTCTGCCTATTTAGGCCTCAGTTGATGTCCTTGCTGGCTCAGCATACAAGAGTCTATGTGGCCCACTTTACTTTTGGTACTGTCCTTGGAATGAGGGGAAGTGCCTGGGGTTTCTTGGGATGCATTTTCCAAAGAAAAAAAGTACTTGAATTATGAGAAACCTTGTAGGAAAGGTTTTCTATGATGGTTAAGTAAATGCATTAAATTGAGCAATTTGTTTTATGAAGAAATTCTATTTGTATATCAGTTTAATAATTGAGCTGAATATTTTTGTTGCAGATGCTGAGCTTTATGATTTTGATGATGAAAAGGTGTGGGAGATTCCTTTATTTTTGAATTATGCATTGCTTTTGAGAAGTATGCCACTCAAACGCTGGTACTAATTTGTGCATACTGATTTTTATATGGAATAAAAAGGACGAAAAGTTTGACTTCAAGAAAGTGGTCGCTGATAACTGGATTGAACCTCCGAAGCGTGAACGGAAACGCAAGTATGTATATTAAAGGCAGAGTTGGATGAAATATCAATTATTTTGCTGTTTTATGAAGTTATTAATGCTTTTCTGATTGGTTTGCAGCTACTCTGAGTCAGATTATTTCAAACAAGCAATGCGACAGGGCGGGCCAGCAAAACCAAGAGAGCCTCGCATTCCTCGCATGCCTCAATTGTACGGATGCTGATTTTCCTTATATTTATTGTATATGATAACATGATCGTTGACATTTTTGTTTTAACCTTTAAATTTGTTTTTCAGGCATGATTTTCAATTTTTCAATGTTCAACGTTTAACGGAGCTATATGAGAAGGAAGTTCGCTATCTAATGGTTGGTTCTATTTTGAAATATTTGGGCATGTTTAATTTGGGGAGCTGGTTGATAGCTATAATGTGTAACATTTTGCTATGGTTTTAATCGTTTATTGTTTGGATTAGATGTTTATTTTTGCAATATTGTTTCCTCTATTGGCATGCATTTTTATTAAACTGTAAATAGAGGTTGTTTGTATTGTTTCATCATTATGGTATTATATTCATTTATGCCTTACAATGGTTATTCTTATTGTTAATGCTACTGAAAACTGCTTCCTGCTGTTATTCCTTGCCTTGGTATTTATAGCAAACACACCAAAGAAATCAAGCAAAAGATACTCTTGGGGAAGGAGATGACACGGAAGGTATGCTTTGTAGTCATTTTGTTAGTTTCATTCTCTGGACTGACTTTTGTTCCATGTTGTAAACCTTATTAAGGCTTTTATATTACTACTGCAATCACAGATGTTGGAGAACCACTTACAGTTGATGAACAAGAAGAGAAAGAGCAGCTATTGGAGGAGGTGACTATGTATATGGAAGCATTTTATTGCCTTCATATGAGAAAGAAGAGCTGCTATTCAAAGCATGTGAAACTGACATTTGTATACTTTTATAGGGTTTTTCCAATTGGACTCGTAGAGATTTCAATACGTTTGTGCGTGCCTGTGAAAAATATGGGCGGATTGATATTAAAAGCATTGCTGCTGAAATGGAAGGCAAAACTGAGGAGGAAGTTGAGAGATATGCGAATGTTTTCAAAGAACGATACAAGGAGTTAAATGGTAAGGTTTTGATTTGAATTAATATTCGGTTCGTAAGTATCTTTCAAGTGGCTTTTTATCACTGCAAGAGAGTAGATCTCTCTTTTATGGTTTTTTGTTCTGCAATTTCATGGCTTGTTAGTTTGGGATCTGAAGTTGAGATGTGAATTTCTTTGATTAGTTGAATGCTATGGATTCTTTATTTTCTTGTAATTTAGGTGGAATGCTAGAAACTGTCGAGCTAATCTTGAAAACCTATTTTCAAGAAAAACATACAGAAAAAGATGCCTTGCCTATTTTCAAGAAGTTGCTGTAATTCAGTACAACTTTTTCTCTGCAGATTATGATAGGATAGTCAAAAACATAGAAAGGGGAGAGGCTCGCATATCTCGCAAGGATGAGATAATGAAAGCAATTGGGAAGAAGTTGGATCGCTATAAAAATCCTTGGCTGGAACTTAAGATCCAATATGGTCAGAATAAAGGAAAGTTATATAATGAAGAATGTGATCGTTTTATGGTAACCATCTCCTATAAACTTATGTTTATTGTATTTTAGGTTTACTTTTTATTAGTTTCTTGTGATCGTTTTATGGTAGCCATCTCCTATAATCTTATGTTTATAATATTTTCGGTTTACTTTTTATTAGTTTCTCGGTAAAACCAGTGATATTTTTTTGGTCTGCAAAAAGGACTGGGATGGGGCTTGCTCAATTTATTTTTTACTATTAATCAATAGTAATTATGTTTTTACTTCCTCTTTTTAAAAATCTGTAAAGGAAGATTTGCTTTCCATTTATACTCAAATTTTGCTATGCAGAAACAAATTGGCTTGAATGAGTTCCTAGTGTTCTTTTTGATTAGCCTTATTTCAAGGTATTTGTTGTAGAAAATTGGTTTTAATGTTAGGGGTTCTGATTTGACTCCTCTTGAAGTTGTGCATGGTCCACAAACTTGGCTATGGAAATTGGGATGAGTTGAAGGCTGCTTTTCGCATGTCACCCCTTTTTAGGTTTGATTGGTTTGTCAAATCTCGTACTTCAAATGAGCTCGCAAGGCGTTGTGATACTCTAATTCGTTTAGTTGAGCGAGAAAATCAGGAGGTGGATGAAAGGGAACGACAGGCTCGTAAAGAAAAGAAGCTTGCTAAGGTACTCTAGTTTTTATGAGCAATGTCTCAAAATGACAGGTTTATTATTTATTCTACATTAAAAACAATGGCGTTTTTTAACAAGTTTTTGTTGTTGTTGTTGTAGTGAATCTGAATGCCATTACCTTTGTTTTTGTAATTTTTTCCATACAGGACTAATGTGATGTCTTATGGGGGAATTGTTTTAAAGTTGAGTTTGGTATAATGCTGCATCTAGCATGTGGAATTAATAATGAATGACTGTTGAACTGCAGGGTATGGCTCCTGCAAAAAGGCCTGTACCCAAATCTCTTGTCATGGACTCTACGCCTAGTACTGGTGGTATGTCAGCTAAGAAGAGGAAACAATCAAGCATGGATGAATTTTTGAACTCTGTAAGTATATTTCAACATGCATTTCCATATTGTTTTTTTTAATATTTTTCTGCTGGCTACAAGGTTTGAGTGTAATTTTGCTGAGACATATTTTGTTTATTAAAGCAGGGGAAGAAGAGGAGGTGATGCCACAAGTTTTGAGGCGGTCATTGTCTACGAGTCAATAGCTATTGACAATCCTTCCAGGCTAATTATTGTAATATTATCACGTTAATCATTTTTTCAGCCCACTAAGATGGTGCTTACTGCCAGAGGGGAGTTGCCAGATCAGAATTAGTTTTACCTTGAGTAGGCATGTTAGGCCCTTTTGGACAATGGAAAACATATGTGGTCTTTTCATAGGTGTATCAAATGTTGGTATCCTCCTGGCAAAATTGAGAAAATTACTCTTTTACATAGGTGTTTGGTTATAGGATCAAGTTGGTCGGTGCTCAATGAGATTTGCACTTGATCACGATGATGGTTTGTCGGAATTTTTATTGGTATAAAAGTTTCGATTTTGTTAATACTCTTTAAAATTTTAGAATTTGAAGAATCTTGTGTTGCGATTATCTTCTTGTGATTTAGTCCTAAAACCATAAAATCTCCGGTTTATTAATGTTGTTGAATGGACATCATTTTTATGGAAGTCACTAATAAAGTCATAGAATCATAAATCTCTAGTACGTTGCCTTTGTTTGAGTGGCCATCATTTTCATGCAAGCCATAACAAAGACACATTTGAAAATATGCTGCAGGGTGTTAGATTTTCTTATTTTAATTCAAGAGTGCCTTTGTCTAATGTGATAGACACCTTTGAAAATATGCAGGGTGTCGAATTTTCTGTTTTACTTGTAGAGTTTCTTTGCTTATGTGATATTGATGGCTGTTTGAGATTTTGTAGCTTGCAAGTTGACATATTAAATTCTGAAACTGGATGCATCTCGGAACACCTATTAGAGAGAAGCTGTGCAACGGCTAAGCATCGATAGATAAAAGTTATGAAGGTAATTGCAGCATAACATGACTGCATGATACTGTATGGTATGGCATTTCACAATTTGTTTTGGAATTGACTGCCCTTTGGCCAAGAGTCCACTTTTTTGAATGTCGTTTTTATGCCGTCAAAATCCAGGACTTGCATTCACCCTAGGTTTTTGTCAATATTAGGAATTGCAGATTACCCCAGTTAGAGGTTGCCTCCATTTTACTGCCCTTTGGCCAAGAGTCCACTTTTTTGAATGTCGTTTTTATGCCGTCAAAATCCAGGACTTGCATTCACCCTAGGTTTTTGTCAATATTAGGAATTGCAGATTACCCCAGTTAGAGGTTGCCTCCATTTTCATGTAAAATCAAGCAAAAATGGTTTTGGATTGATCCATGCTGATCTTTGGCAATAAAAATGTTATTATATTCAACTAATTGAAACTTATTCGAGAAAATTGAACTTGTGAAAGTATGGTGGGTGATAATTTTTTCCTGGAGTTAACATTGATCCACGTATTAACAATACATTGAAAAATTAGTCAATCATTCAACAGCAACGCGCTAACTATTATTAAAATATCCAATCACGAGTGTTTATCATCAGTTTGTACATCTATGATGATTTGTCCAGCAATTTTTATCTAATAACAATTAAATAAGTATTATTAAACTATTCAATCACATTTTTTATCTACTATCCCATCACGATTGTTGGTCACTGATTTGCACATCTATTACGAATTGTCTAGCATGTTTTATCTAAAAACAATTAAATAAGTATTCAGGGAGATGATACTTATCTTTAAAAGACTTTAATTAAGTTCTTTTGTATGGGTGAATTGTTGCATATTGTTGACATCTAATCTTTGGGATTAAAAAAAAAATGTAAATATTGTATATAGAAAATAAATGATGTTGGAAGATGATGAAATATTGGGAGATGAATCTCAATAATCTCTCTTTGTATATATTCATGTTTTCTTTTAATGCAAAAACATAATTGATTTGTGGAGTTACTCACTTGGCTTATTCATGTTTTCTTTTAATGCAAAAACATAATTGATTTGTGGAGTTACTCACTTGGCTTGACATGGTATTAGAAAACGAATCTAAACCAATTTGCATAGTTCGTTAGGAAGTGCTATATTTTTATATATAATTTTGGTATGTAAAGTGCAGTGAAGACCATAAGTATAAATGAATTGGTTGTTTTGGTATGATTTTGTTGGTTGTGCGTTGATTAATTATGCTGTGAGCATTGCTGTTATATGCCTTGTTTAAGCATACTATATGTGTTGAGTTATATGTTGTTGTTCGTGTATAAATTAATGTGTAGATTCAAAATTGCTCATGAAATTTACTAAATCACAAGACTTGAAGCTACTCTATTGGTTCACGAAAATTAATTCACCCTCTAGAACACAAATCATAGGCATGCAAAAAGAAACATCACACATGCACAAAGATTTATCTAGGAGAAAGCAATTGCTCAAAACCCTTTAGTATATATATTGCATTAATAAGAGAATAGAGATGAAATACATATGCTTGCCCAAGCTTGAGCACACCATGCAATTGTATAGTCTATCCTTTTACTTCACTCATTGACTCTGGCCAACACTTAGCCAATTTTCAAGTCCTCCAAGCTCAAATTTCTTTGCGATGTTCTCTTAGGAAATTGGCACCTATTATTTAAAAATTTCCCACTATTGGATTGTGAAATTCTCTAGGGTATTGCCTCTGATTGCATGCACCACTTGTACACAGTGGAATATGCTACAATTGATAGTACATTGCCTTGGAATCTCCTTCTCAACTGGGTAATTCACATTCTTTGCATGCAACAATTATTTTGGGTTGATTGATTAGTTAATTGGTTGATCATTGAGTGTGAATGAAGTTCTACTTTTACAACTTGACCTCCACCAGTTCTTTTGACAATTAGAGCTAGTTTAATTGGTAATAACTCAAATAAACTAAAAAATCATTGCTTTTCATTAGCGAATCAATTTTTTACAAAGGAGTAAAATAAACACAAAGCTTTGATTTGTTTGAAAGAAGAAAAACATGAATACATAAAACCAAGACCAACCGATCATTCTTTTGATAGGTTTACACCACACCACATGAAGTTTTTACACTAATTCATGAAAATAAGAAACTTTCAAGAGGACTCTTTCACAACACCCGGCTGAACTGACAAAGACTTTCTGAAGGTGTAAACAAGTGAAATCAAGAATAAAAAACAAAAGTTCTTAGACTTAGTGAAGGGAAAACTCAAATCTTAAAAATTTTAGGTATGTGCGCAGGCAACGATCCAATCCAGTGCAAATACACACTGTTGCTAAAGGCTAAGTGCGCAAAAGTACACTCTATGACTAAATATAAAGTGCACACCTTAGGAAAATTTTAGAAAAAATAAAAATAAACCAAACAAATCACAAAATCCGAACTTTTAATATTTCTCAGACACTCAGACAGGCCTACGACAAAATAATCAAAATTCAAAACAACGAGATGACGAAAAACGAGAAGTTCCATAGTGGAGTCACCAATTTGTTAGCCGGACTAATCTTTTTTGCGAACAAGATGGATCTCCCTAGATTTCAAAGAAAACTTAGTAACAAAAACCTTTCTTTAGCTTATGACTATTTGAAACAAGTAATATGTGATGAATCACTTACTGATTTAACGAAGTTCTTGTTGAAGTCCTTTCAATGGCTTCCACAACTAGCGTCTCCTCAATGATTTAGGTGCCTTTCTAGTGCTTTCCACAACTTCTCCATGATGTTCCAAAAGAGATTTGCATAGATAGAAACACACAAAAATATCAAAGCATCTAATATATACACTCAAAGGTAAATGAAGTTCTTAACTCAACATACATCATAAATTGAATCGATAACCAGTTATAAACCATGTGAGTGATCAAGGAATCTCACAAATAATATTAGAATAAACTTGATTAGGAAAAAACAATTTCTTTTTATTGAATTAAAAGGAGAACAAGCTTACAACTTAATTGCTTTAATGTCACAAGCCTCTTCCCATGATCTCCAACCTTCTCCTTGGATGTAAATCCTTATAGCCCTATTTCTACAACATAAACCTACCTTCAATAGTCCTCCCCAACCCTTTGGTCTATGTTTGATTTATAGGCCAAGAGGAGGAGGTTTGGGATCTTCTTCCTAAGGGATAAGATCCACAAATGGTGGGATAGGGGATCCGCAAAGAGAGAGAATTAACTCCATGATGAAAGGGATTGGGCTTAAGTAAACATCAACTCGAAGCTGATAGTTGGGAAATATTTGACTAACAAAGTTTCTAGACTTTACTTTTTATTTTTACTTGCGTTGAGTCATGTGCGCAGGCCACAGTGTAAGACATCACACTTTTGCGCTGACTTTAATGGTCAAGTCTGCGTATGCGTAGAAACTAGCTAGGGAACTGCGCATGCAATCAAAAATAGGTTTTTGGGCCTTATAATCCATAAATTTCATTATCTTTGGGATTGTTTAGGTTCTAGCCTTGCAGGGGACTGCTTTGGAACACTTTGATGGACAACAGAAGATCCAAACTGCGGGTCATTTGCCTAATGTGAAAAAATGGCGTGTAACAGTTTGATATTGTAATAGTTTCATAAATGAACAAATAATCTAAGAGTGAGATATTGGAGAATAATAGAGGAGGTGGAAGACTTTTTAATATATATTCAGGCTACAATTTCCATGATAATTCCATAGCGAGTGCCCCATCTCTATACTTGCATTTCTTAATTGATAAAAAGAGAGAAGCATACTCCTCGTCTTCTAAGTATTCTTCCACATTGTTTTTTCTAGGTCATACCTCATATTCATTTATGTGGATGGTTTGCTCATTTTTTTTGTTTCTCTTATTTTATTTTCATAATTTTGTGCAGTACACTAGTAATATTAGATTTGACATCTAAGGTAATAAATCACATAATAAGATATCTCACAATGTTGTAAGACCTATTGTCATGAACTATTCCATAATAGTTTACATATCAATCTTTTGTTTGTTTGCTCACGAGCTCCTTAGGCATATTCTTCCCCTCTAGTGCTATTCAATGTAGGTAGAAAGAATCCACTCCATTGAATTCCTTTTGGAAATAAACTAAAGCAACAAAACTTCATTACTAGGCATCCAATGAGCAATAAATACATAGAGGTTTGAAGGATTTATAAATTGTTCAATGTTTATGCTTACCTATAACCATCTGCCTCTAGCCGTGGTCTATATTTCCTCTTTCATAGTGTTTTTTTTTTGCTGAAGCAAGAGTCGTACCTTCTATTTCATTAAATCGGAAAATAAATTACATAAAATACAACAATCCATGAGGAACTGTAGACCAAGGAGAAACCATTCTCTTACTGCCAAGGGCATCGAGCTGAAAGCAAAAACGCCGGCCCCTACCAACAAAACCTCAAAACCCTTAAAAGACAGGCATTGCTGTGGCCGTACGGTCTGCCCATAGAAATCCGACTAACGAGAATCGAATCGGGCCGTCAACAAGCACACACTTTAAATAAAGAATTGGGCCCGAAGATGAAAAAAGGTACCAATCTAAAAGGATTTTGGGTCTGAATAACCCATGAACCCACAAACCTGTAGAACGTGCGATAATCAACGATTCCCAGCAAGAACATTTTGCATCCTGCCATGAATATATTGCATCAACGATTCCCGCCCTCATCCAAACTTGCATCCTTAATCTCGACCATCAAATCTCCTTGCCTGATCCGACGGCAGTGGAAGCTATCGCAGTACTTAGAAGCACGACACTTACCCACTTGGACCCACCTACATGCTTGTTCGTTTCTGATCGTAGATCCGCCTTGCCTAATCTGACGACTGAGGATCATATCGCACGGGTCTAAAGCACCGAACAGTAGCGCTTGATGAGGGCAGTATTCAATCCCTTCCCTTAGCGATGTGTAGCATGGTGAGTGGAATCGATTCCACTTACATTTCAGAAAAACTGCTTCCCGCTTGAAAGGCCTGCGATAACCGATATACCACCCCAAGAGCGGTATTGCGTCCACAGAAGGAAAACCAGGGGTATTGAGGCCGTCGAGAAATCCTGGATTCCGGCCCCTCACAGCGTCTCCTCTACGCCTGTACCTGAACCAATGTAAGATGTTACTCCAACCATTCGGTTGACCATTTAATAAACAGAGTCTGCCGAGTTGCTTCCCCCTGGAGCCTCTGTGATTGTATTTACCAGGGTTGTGGAGGTCGACAGTGGCCTGCATCCCACAAAAGACTTGACTGTGAAAAAACAACAATTCATAAAGAATCCAAGTCAAGTCATCTAGACCCCGCCTCCACGGCTCTGTTCCGAAACACCATCTTGTCTTCATCCGCCTGGTCGTGACAATTCGCCTTTAATCTGTTATGAGGCAACTCTTGCCAACCCATTGCGACCTGCTTTCTGTACAGATCACTCCTTGATTGGCCAGAATATCCGCCAATTCATTGGCCGTTTTTCGCACATGGGTGAAACTTACTGTTCGAAGGCATTGGAGGTGAAGCTGAATCCGTTGAAAGACCTGGATCAACCTCCAGTTTTTTAAGACTTTTTCCGGCGTCGTGCCCCAACTGATTCTCGTGACCGAGTTAATGAGTAACTCCGAATCAGCTTCGACAATCACATTTTGGCGATTATATTGCTATAGGAAATCTAAGCATTGCTCCAGAGCCATTAATTCGGCCATTTTGTTAGTGGCTCTTCCTAAATGGCAAAGGAAGACAGAAAGAATACTTCTGTTTTCATCCCTTAACGCCCCTCCATAGCCAGCAGTACCCGGGTTTCCTTTTGAAGCCCCATCAATGTTGTATTTCAAAAAACCCTTAGGGGGAGGATGTTAGAAATCCTGCTCAGAATCCATTGTGATTACCTTCCTATCTAGGCCTTGAGGAATAAGTCCCTGCAAATCCAACTGACGGAGAATCCTCAATTCAGCTTTTGAAGGTGGGTTCTTAGGGGGATTTCGCACTATAGTGCCAACCGTCTCCTTAAGCTGTTTTAAGATCTGCTCAAAAAGGCGTTGGGAGGGTTTTTTTTCATTTTTAAAGATTCTATTGTTCCTTTCTTTCTAAACATTCCATATAATGAAGCTTGGCATAAGAGCCCAAGCTGAGCCAAGAAATTCATAATCAGAAAAGTTTCTTCTCCAATTGTTTAGGGTATTGATAATACTCCCTTTGTCCCTATCAGTCTGTTGGAGAATGGTGGCAAAAGTATCCCTCAACCTGGAGGTGAAAATGCAATTGTTGAGAAGGTGCTCCATTGTTTCCTCTTGGGCTTCTCAGAGCTGGCATCTAGAAGGCCCCAGAACACCCCTCTTCCGAATGTTATCCCAAGTCAAAATTTTCTTATGCTGAACGAGCCACATGAAGAGTTTAATTTTCATTTAACCTTGATGCCTCCATAGGTTTTGCCAAATCCTATTCGGAACATGGGAATCCAGTTCAAGGAGTATGCGTTTTGCCTCCTTAAGATTAAAAGTACCCTCATTATTGTTGCCTCATCTCAGTTGGTCATGCCCCCCGGACACTAAAATCTTCCTTTGTTCTAACATTTTCGTAAGTGCCTCTAATTTAGCTTTCAAGGGGCTGCCATCCCCATAATCAATGTTCCTCCAGGTTCTCCATATTCCTATACTGTTGGGTTGATCCCAAAAATCTTTTACCTTAGATAACTCTTTGGTGTATGTCTCTTTCTTGAGGTCCAAAAAGTCCTCTTTTAACAGTATAAGTTCTTGTTGCCATTTATTCTCCCAAAATAAAGCTAAATCTCCCTCTCTGATTTCCCAGAAGCTGTTTTTTTGTACTAAGCCCCTGTTCTCCCAGGCCTTATTCCAGATGTGTGAGCCCTTTATATTTCCAGACATCCTTATGTGATCATTATTTTGCCAAGTGCTGGCATATTTTTCTTTCCAAATACTAGCCCACTGAGCCTTTGGGTCTTTTACCCAATGCCACCATAATTTTTCCCCTAAAACCTTGCTTAGAATCTCCGAATTACCCAATCCAAGACCCCCATGGTTTTTAGGTTTGCAAATTTTTTCCCCAGGCTACCAAGGCCCATTTCTTTATTTCTTCCTCAAAAGAAAGTCTATTTGGATTGTTCTGAATTGTTGCAAGACTCCTTTTGGAGCTGGGAGAGCTGATAGCATGAAAACTGTGATTGATTGAAGAACAACCTTTGTAAGCACCAACCTACCAACAAAGTTTAAAGATCTAATAGTCCATTTCATGATTTTATCTTGCATCTTATTAATCACCGACTCCCAAATGCTCTTGTGCAAAGGTTTAACAGTTAGAGGAACTCCCAAATATTTTGAAGGGAGAACATCCCTTTGAAAGCCCATAATTCTGGAGATATTCCTCTGAATAGCAATATTGGTATTAAAGAAAAAAATCTTAGATTTGAAGAGATTAACTTCCATACTTGTAGCCATGGCAAAGTCATTCAGGATTTGTTTATATGCAAGAGCTTCTTTGACCATGGGGATTCTCTGCAGCGTGGTATCATCAACAAATTGTTGATGAGTCAAGGCCTGTCCATTCTCACAAAGTTGGAGACCCTTAATCTTACTAACTTCTTTTGCATGCTTAATAGACCGACCAAGTCCTTCCATCATGAGGATGAAAAGAAAGAGAGAGAGCGGGTCTCCCTGCTTGAGGCCTCTTGAAGGAATAAAAGTCTCGGAGGGAGAACCATTGACCAATATTGAAAAGCTGGAAGAGGTTACCAGGGCCATGACCCATCTAACCCAATTATGATCAAACCCAAAAGTAATAAGAACTCTAATAATATAGGTCCAATTCAACTTATCATAAGCTTTGGCAAGGTCCAATTGCGTGATCATTCCAGCCTTCTTATTGCTAGTCAATGAGTGCACCACCTCATGCGCTTGAATGATGTTATTGAGAATTTGTCTGCCTTCCACATAACTAGATTGTTCTACAGAAACTAGTGTAGGAAGAAGAGGTTTGAGTCTATTGTCCACAACCTTGGATATTATCTTGTATACCAAATTGCACAAAGCTATGGGTCTAAACCTGTTTGGAGTTTGAGCATTGTCCTGTTTAGGGATCAAGGAGATGAAGGAGGTATTGAGCACCTTCAAAATAGTTCTATTCATTATGGAATCTTCCACTACATTCAGAATATCATGTTTAACAATATTCCAACAAGCTTTATGTTGGCATTATGTTTCTGGTATGGTTATATGTTACAGATGTTGTACTTGATGGCAACACCCATGGCATGGCTCTCAATATGATGAGAAGAAAAGTTCACGGAATTTTATGTAGAGAAAAGTTTATAAAAATTTATTTCATGTGGAGAAAAGTTCACGGAATTTTATGCAGAGAAAAGTTTATGTCATGTGGGAAAACTTACCTTTGGTCCATGGTAGTTAGTCCTTGGAATTTGAACCTATGGTTTTTGGACCATGGCATTTCGACAGACGTGTTGATCCCTAGTATTGAGTTGATGGTATTGGTTTGTTATGGTTTTGGCTCGTGGTATTGATCTATGATTTGAGGAAGAGCTTGCCTATATAAAGCAAAAGAGATCATTTGGCTTGAGTATGCTTTTGGGTTGAATATCTTAAGGTCTAAAATATTGGGTTATTGTTTCAAAAGCTCGATCTATATGAAAGTGAAGTGGAAAGTGAATCTGTGAAGGGTGATTTCTCAGGAGACGCCGCAGGAGGCGTCGCAGGAGACGCCGCAGGAGGCGCCACAGGAGACGCCACAGAAGGTGTTCTGGGTTTAGTTTTCTGTTATTGTGGATCTGGTTATCTGGGTGACTTACTGGTACTTGATGATCATTTGATATTTATGGATCCAGTTTGAAAATTTATGAAAAGTGGTCCTTGAAAGAAAAGAAGTATAGGGTTGTAGCTCCTTTCCAGGAGAGACTGGAAAACGAGAGAGAGTTGTAGCTCTCTGCAGGTTGCAGCCTGCGTACT
>APFE030185316.1:0-11065 GCA_000404065.3 Pinus taeda
AATGACGTTTTTGCAAAAAAGTGAACAGTAAAAAATACATTTTAGAACTTTGAAAGCCCATCACAAAAAACGGTTTTTTAAAATTTTTAAACGTGAAATACGGTCAAAATGCCTTGTGACGAGCATTTTGCCCGTCAAATTCCAACCTTGAACATATCCATCAAAACTTTAAACTGTTGGTCATAATCCCATACTGACTCACCAACATTTTATTTTATCTCATCGATTTTGGTTATGCACTACGACTCTGACTTGGGCTTTTGGAATTCCTTCAATATTTCATGTTTGATGTCTACAAATGCCCAAGGTTTTCCTGAGGGTACAATAGGTTTATATTTCATATATCACACTAATGCATAATCCCAAAAACTAGTCTCCAACTGAGCTATCTTCAACCCTTCATCTAGGATATGTTTGACAATCCATATTACTCCACACATGAACCCATGTTGTTCTGGATCTTCAATGTCAGTCCCATGGAATACTAGTAGTCTTAACATAGAGTCAACACCATCTAGGGTTAGTCTTATAATGCATACCTATTCAAAATCCATTGTCTCCATGGCAGGCATTGTTAGCTTTGCTATGCAAACGGATTAAAAAATTGATTCAAAGAAGCTCTCAAAGGCTGCAAATATGCTTATAACCACGCCCAAAATCCATGTTTGCTGTTCAAATCATCAAAGCATGACAAAAGCCGCCCACCGATCAAAGAGGTTACAAGAGGGAGGCCCTTTGGAGGGCAGAATTACACTATCGGAAGGTGAAAATACCCAAAAAAAACACATAAAAAACCAATATTGCAGGCTTATGAATCCGCATCAATCTCAGCCGTTGGATCTGGCCGATCAATGGTCCAGATCGCATCGGCATATCGCTGATCGGGAGATGGCAGTGGTGGCGGCAGCTATGTGGTTTTGCCGATGAGCAATCGCCGATATTGCATCGGCGTATCGCTATCGGCACTATCAATGGAGCATGGGCCTTTTATGTTTACGATCGCCGATGGGCCGGACCCGATAGAGCTATGAATTCCTGTTGATAAGGTGTTCGGGTCCGCGGTAGTATCGCTATCGGAATTTTCTAAGGGGCAGGGCCTTTGCATATGACATGCCTCCGATCTGATGGGTCGGACCCGATGACTTGATGAATGGTTTTTTACCAAGGTTTCAAGCCCGCGCTGAGCCACTTTGATTGATTTTGGGCGCATTTTCTTTATTAAAGGAAATCTAAAGAAATACACAGGGAGCCTTGGCGAATGCCTATAGCGATGAAATTTGGGCCGTTGGATCGGCCCACACCGGATCCAACGGCCAGGACTTAAATTCATGAACAGTGGTCCGCCAAAGCCCCAATTTTATCAAAATTTTATGTTTTAAAGGCATTTGCGCATATTTCAAAGAAAAGGCAGTTTTTAGTGTTTTGCATGCAGCACTCCCGCCCGCCACAGCCACAAGGAAATAGAGGATCGGCCAGAGAAACATGCGACAGCAACGTGAAGGGCGGACCTGACGAAAGAGTTGGTCACGGTTATGGATCTCTGAGGTCCGAAAAGGACAGCGATGGGCAGAATTTGGAAATATCGCAGCGTTTCCCTGTTTATAACCCGAAAAGACACAGTAACAGAGAAACACTCGCAGCCGTCATCTGAAAGGGACCGGTGCATGGATTTCACAGGATGAATAACCACTTCATCACGAGTTCAGGCAGCAAGCCATCCTTAGAGGAGTCTCGTAGTCATGATGCAAACCAGAAAAGGGATTTGGCGGAGAGACAGCAGCCGGCAAACAGAGCCCGGAAAGGGAAGGAGAGGGACCACTGCACGCCTCAACCCAGATCAAACGAAATCATGAAGCATTAATGGTCCTGCCAGCACAACGATCATCCCAACAAACCTCATGGGGCATCTTTGGCACGAGGGAGCTCCCAAGTATCATAGCAGGCCGTTCAAAACATCTGAATATGGTTATTCCTCTGTCAGAAGAGGAAAAACCCCGAGCCATACCTGCCTATTGAGGGAATCAAACGGTTATGAAACAGGTCAGACAAGTCCAAGACTCCGAGCTTTCTAGAGAGCTCAGGAGCATTGTAAGGGGCCTATAAAGGGCAGAAAACGAAATGTAACAAGGGTTCAACTTTTGGAGATTATTCCTCCTCTGTTCCTTCAAGCTTCTCATCTGCAGTCTTTAGTAATACAAGCTTCTTTTGTTGTTACATGTTCAATGTCCATTTCTCTTCTGTTCTATGCTTGCACTTGAATGATTTGTTTAGGTTTTCTAAGTGTTTAAGGCCAGATAACTGTCATCTTATCTCTGCTTTGACATATTGAATTTGCAAGCTTCTTTGCTGTCCATGGCTGGCCATTTATATGTGTGATTATATGTGCATCTGCCAGTATAGTCAGTAAGTTCATTTGCTGCCTGTAACTAGCCATTCATATTGGTCTACGTATGTAATACGCTGGCATAATCAGTGTTCTCCATCTATCCATTAAATCTACAAACTATTGAGCATTAACAGTATAAAGCCTTGTGTTGTTGGGAGTGTTCATGCATGTCTTGAGCGTGAATAGAGGAAATGGTTATCCGACTTGATCCAAACCATATTTCATTCCAATAGTTCAGAGAACAATATTGAAAATTTTATGTTACCAGGCATCTCTGATTTACAACCTCAGAGAGTTTCTTGGAGTGCTAACATAATTGGCGTCGTTGCCGGGGAACTGGAAACTGAAGCTCAGCTTCCTTGGGAAATGACACAGACCCAACTTTGATGATAGACAAAGTCTGGGCACGTTTTTGGTTGTAATCATCTATCTGGCGACTCTACTGGAGGTCAAACCTCTTGGCGACTCCACTTCATAATTTTGGCTCAGTTTGTGAGGCATACTCGGAGAAATCCTCAGAAATCGCAAGCCGACCCAGCACCTGACCTGGGAAAGACCATCAAGAAGAAGAAAGTATTGCCCAAAGGAGCATCGGGTTCAGGTAAACCTAAACAATACTCTATATCTCTTCAGCAAGATCCTGAAATAGAACAAATACAGGTTGAGAGTACAGATTCAAATACTAGCAAGTAAGAAACGCCCCCATAAATTCATAAAGTTCCTTGTTCTTTAGTTTCTCCTTTTGTTGTTGGCCTAACGGGAACCCCACCTCCTATTCCCCATACTCCTTTGGTCTTACCAATCACTCCTCCGCCTTCCATCTTTCAGACTCCTGGTACCCTTTTAGCCACCACAGTTATGGCAGGTCCGCAAGCACCCACCAAAATGGAAAGAATCATAGCCGCTAGGTATGGGCCTCTGATACTGCCCACTCCTTTGAATGCTATGCCCACTGGAGAATACCAGAAGTATATGCCTAAGTTCACTGGGACTGAAGGTGTCACAGCTGAAGAACACCTCGAGTCATTTTATAGCTATGCCGATAATCTGGATATTAGTGAAGATGATGTGTGGATGAGAGTCTTTGTCCAAAGTCTGGATGGGGAGGCTAGGAAGTGGTTTAGAGAACAAGCCCCAAGATCTATAGCGGATATCGAAGCTTTAGATGATGCCTTCCTAAAACATTGGGGAGATAAAAAGGACCTGCTATACTATCATACGGAGTTTGGAAACCTGAAGAGGGAAAATGGGGAATCCTTGTCTGATTTTAATAAGAGATTCAACTGCATGTATAGTAAGATACCAGCCGAGGTAAAGCCTACCCCCACCTCTGCCAAGCTTGCCTACGCCAGTGCTTTTGACTCTGATTTCTGTTTACTGTTAAGAGAAAGAAGATGTGCTACCCTAGCTGATATGCAGGATGCGGCACTAGAGGTCGAGTCTAACATTATGGCCGCAGAAAAGCTCAAAAGTCACACTGATAAGATGAGGCAGAGAGGTGAGGCTCCTTCTGCCTTTGCTTCATCCTCGGATACTAAACTTGATAAAATGACTAAAATGATCGAGTCATTGTCTGCTAAAATTTCTAAGCTGGAGGTTGACCAGAACTCTGGGAAGACAAGGCTCCCAGGCACATTTGCACCAAGAAATCCGAATCCATTTAGAAGAACCAGCGAACAATTGCAAATCATTCAGAGGGGCAAAGAAACTAATGAAGACCAAAAAGTTAAGGCTCCTTTCCAAAACGTGGTCATGGAGGAGGATCAGGGTGAAGATGAGGATGAAATTCTCTGTATGGAAGATAAAGGCAGCGATGCCTTTTTGACGTTGGCTGCATACGAAGAGTCTTTGCTGCAGGAGCAAGACAGTCAAAGGTGGGACAGAGAGGCTGTTCTACAAACTAGGGAGCAGCAAAGATATAATCTAAGGTCAAATGCAAATAATATCAAGGAGAGTCCTGCCAGAAAAGCTTCCGTCCAAACAGAGGCCCAGAATAGCAGACAAGGAAGACTAGCGGCTAATTCAGTCACCTTCAAAGCACCAGTTCAAGAAGTAAAGGGTTCCGACAAGCTACCTCTCTCTTTCAGCTTTGAATCAGAAGTTCAGAAGTTAAAAATAACCGTGCCTCTGACAGAACTGGTGAAGAGTGAAATGTTTAGAAAGCCTATCCTTGAGGCTCTCGAGCTGAAGAGTACACGAACCTCCTCTGACTTCATCAATCTGCAAGACGATAGGCCTGCAGTTGTGCTAAGCCCAATGACTGAACCTTCCAATGATAATTCCCCATCTTTTTATGTCTCCTTGACCATTCATGACAAAATCCTCCACAACTGCCTCCTAGATACAGGTGCCAGTCACAATCTGATGCCTAAAACTGTCATGGAAGAGTTAGGCCTTGACATCACCAGACCATATCATGACCTATTCTCATTCGACTCAAGGAAGGTAAAGTGTCTGGGATTGATTAAAGATTTAGCCATTTCCCTAACTCAGCTGCCTATGAAGAGCATAATGATGGATATTGTGGTAGCAGATGTCCCTCCTAAATTTGGCATGCTGTTGTCCAGAGGGTGGATTAAGAGACTAGGTGGGACATTGCAGAATGATTTATCTTATGCAACTGTTCCAGTGTTCGGGGGAGAGAGCAGGAGATTATATAGAGAAGCACAGCTGGCATATATCATTAGTGATGAGAAGAATCCTGCAAACCATCCCATATATGAAGTAGACACTAATTTTGGAGCTTGCATTCTCCAAATAGAAGAATCTCGAAAGGCCGCATTGCAGATCAGGAAACCAACAGCTCAGGCCGAGCGTAATACAGGAAGTCAGATTTGGGAGATGTTCTTTGATGGAGCATGTACCAAGGAGACTGCAGGAGCAAGGGTGGTGCTAGTGTCTCCACAACAAGAAACAGTTCAACTGTCTCTAAAGCTGGTTTTTCAGGTGACGAACAACATAGCAGAATATGAAGCACTGCTATTGGGCGTTCATGCCGCCAAAGACAGAGGAATAAAAAAACTGAAGGTATTTGGAGATGCTGATCTGATAATTCAGCAAGTAAACAAAACATTCCAAGCAAAGCATCCAAGGCTCAAAGCGTACAGAAATGAGGTATGGAGAACCATAGAGTCCTTTGAATTTTTCTGCATTTCGTATATTCGTAGAGCCCGAAACCAGCTTGCCGAATCCCTTGCCGTCTCAGCTAGTTGTTTTATACCTCCATCACCTCCCAAACTAGTTTATGAGGTGCAAATGAAGTATAGACCCTCTGTGCCTGATAATGTCCACCATTGGAAGGTTTTTGATGATGATGATGAGTTAAATAGGTTTCTTCAAGTCATCGATGAGTTTTCTGAAATACAAATTGACCAAAATAATGATGCGTTGTTAGAAGATCCCAAGTCCAAGCTTAGAAATAAGATTGGCAAGAATAGCATAGTCCAGCTCCCTAGCAACCACATTCCTAAGGGTCTAATTCCTCTTGAGAGATTGTTCGATCACAATGATGTGCCTTACAAAGCTGCCCAAAAAGAAGATCAATCTGCAGTTTGCAAGCGTGATATAGGAGGTCCAGGTCAGCCCAAATTCATAAATCTGTCCACTAATCTATCTGCTGACCAGAGTGCCGAATACTGCAAATTAATGAGACAATTTTCTGATGTGTTCGCTTGGGAGTACAAAGATCTGAAGACATATGACGAGAATGTAATTCAGCACAAAATTCCGCTTGAGAAAGAAACTATTCCTTTCAAACAGAAGCTGAGACCAATGAATCCTATGCTCCTTCCTCTGGTTGAGAAAGAAATTAAAAAGTTGTTGGCTGCTAAGATCATAGTGCCTCTCAGATATTCTAAATGGGTGGCCAATCTCGTTGTTGTGAGGAAGAAGAGTAGAGAAATCAGACTATGTGTTGATTTCAGGAATCTAAATAAATGTTCCAAAAAGGATAATTATCCTCTACCTAAAATGGAACATTTGTTGCAGCAGGTCTCAGGTGCCAAAGTGATGTCTTTTATAGATGGATTTTCAGGTTACAATCAGGTTGCTGTGCATCCGGATGATCAGGAGAAGACTGCATTCACCACTCCTTGGGGCACCTTTATGTATTCCAAGATGCCTTTTGGGTTGATGAATGCTGGAGCCACCTTTCAGAGAGTGATGGATGTAGCATTTGTAGGAGAAAAGGATAAATTTGTCCTTATCTACCTGGATGATATAACAGTTTACTCCAGCAGCCATCAAGACCACGTGCAACATTTGAAGAAAGTATTTCTGAAGTGCAGAAGGTTTGGGATTTTAGTAAATCCTAAGAAGTCACAGTTTGCGTTAGAAGAAGGCAAGTTGTTGGGACATGTTGTTTCTGCTGCGGGGGTCCGAATTGACCCAGAGAGAGTAAAAGCGATACAGACCTTGTCCGTCCCAAGATCGAAGAAGGACATCCAGTCTTTTCTAGGAAAGATTAATTTCGTGAGGAGGTTTATCCCAAATTTTGCAGAACTTGTGAAGCATATTACCTCTATGTTGAAGAAGGGGTCAGAGATCAAGTGGAATGATGTAGCGAGAAGGTCATTTGAGTCCATTAAAAAGGCAATTATGGAGGCCCCCACTCTAATCAGTCCAGATTATAGTAAGGAGTTCCGCATATTTTCTTTTGCCTCTGACGACACCCTTGCAGCAGTCTTATTGCAAGCAGATGAACAAAGCTCAGAACATCCGGTGGCATTTTTCAGTAAAACCTTAAGGGATGCTGAGCTGAGGTATGATATTATTGAGAAACAAGCATACGCTCTTATCAAATCTCTGAAAGCTTTTAGAATATACATCTTGCACTCCAAAATAGTTGCATATGTGCGTTCTGCTGCTATAAAGGATGTCTTAACGCAGCCTGATGTTGATGGAAAAAGAGCGAAATGGATTGCAAAAATGATAGAATTCAACATAGAGCTGAAGCCCACCAAGCTGGTAAGAGGTCAGGGGCTTGCTAAACTGTTGGCTGAAGAAAATTGCAGGTCTTTGGACATCGGTTTCTTGTTCAATGTAGAAGAAAATGGTCTAATGGAAGAGCATGAAACAGTTGAATCACAGAGAGGACAGTCAGTGGCCGAGAACTTAACTTCATGTAGCTGGTATGCTGCGATAATCAATTTCCTCTTAAAGCTAGAAGTTCCTTCAGAATCTTCTCAAAGTCAAGCAAGAACGTTAAAGCTCAAGGCAATGAAATATTGCATCAATGATAGCTTGCTTTATTGGAGGGATCCATCTGGGGTACTTTTAAGATGCCTGGATAAAGAACAGTCAATAAAAGCTATGCAGCAGTTCCATAACAGCATGTGTGGAGGACATCATTATTGGAGAACTACAGCCCAAAAGATTCTCAGAGCTGGGTACTATTGGCCCTCTTTATTTTCTGATGCATTTGCTTTTGTTAAATCTTGTGACAGGTGCCAAAGATTTGAAGGAAAGCAACAGTTAAAATCCCTGCCCCTAAAGCCAATAATTGCAAAAGGACCTTTTCAGCAGTGGGGCTTGGATTTCATTGGCGAAATCAACCCACACTCCAGTGGCCAGCACAGGTGGATATTGGTTGCCACTGATTATTGTACAAAATGGATTGAAGCAATCCCAACAAGGAAGGCTGATCATAATGTGGTAATGAAATTTTTATCAGAAAACATTTTCAGCAGATTTGGTTGCCCACATAAGCTTATAACAGACAATGCAGCAGCCTTCAAGGCAAAAGAGTTGGTAGAAATGTGTGATTCAATGGGCATTAAGCTTGTTCATTCCACCTCCTATTACCCCCAAGGGAATGGTCTAGCAGAATCCTCTAACAAAAGTCTGATCAGGATTATTAAGAAGCTGTTAGAAAATAATAAGAAGAATTGGGATGCCAAGCTCAAATATGCGCTATGGGCAGATAGAGTGACCATCAAAAAATCTACAGGCTACTCTCCTTTCAAGCTGGTATATGGTACTGACGCTATTTTTCCAATTCAACTTACTCTTCCCGTGGCAAAGTTGCTCCAAACAGCGCAGAACGAAGAAGATGTTGTTGCCAATAGAATCACTGATTTAACAGAATTATATCAGATTAGAGAGAAGCTGACTGAAAAAGCTACAGCACATCAGTGAAAGATCAAGGAAGTCTTTGACAAGAAGACAAAGAGAGATGATTTGCAGGTTGGGGATTTGGTTATGAAATGGGATGCATTTAAAGAAAAAAGGGGCAATCATGGGAAATTTGATGCTCTCTGGACAGGCCCTTTTATCGTTTCACAAATTCAAGGGAACAATACCTTCATACTGGAAAGTATGGAAGGGGAACCAGTTTTTGATGGCCCAATTAATGGGCGGTTTTTGAAAAACTATGTGATTTAAGGTCCTTAGGCCTTAAAAACTGTAAATATTTTATTTTTTCAGTTTTAGCATAAGCAAAATAGACTCCATGCCCAATGGAACACTAGGAAATTTTGGCTAATTTGTTTTCTACAGGAAAGGCATTAATCTGCAGTTCTTGAGACCTCACAGGGAGGGTCTCATCCCCAGAAGGAGCCAGTGTTAGCTTTGCTATGCAAACGGATTAAAAAATTGATTCAAAGAAGCTCTCAAAGGCTGCAAATATGCTTATAACCACGCCCAAAATCCATGTTTGCTGTTCAAATCATCAAAGCATGACAAAAGCCGCCCACCGATCAAAGAGGTTACAAGAGGGAGGCCCTTTGGAGGGCAGAATTACACTATCGGAAGGTGAAGATACCCAAAAAACCACATAAAAAACCAATATTGCAGGCTTATGAATCCGCATCAATCTCAGCCGTTGGATCTGGCCGATCAACGGTCCAGATCGCATTGGCATATCGCTGATCGGGAGATGGCAGTGGTGGCGGCAGCTATGTGGTATCACCGATGAGCGATCGCCGATATCGCATCGGCGTATCGCTATCGGCACTATCAATGGAGCATGGGCCTTTTATGTTTACGATCGCCGATGGGCCGGACCCGATAGAGCTACGAATTCCTATTGATAAGGTGTTCGGGTCCGCGGCAATATCGCTATCGGAATTTTCTAAGGGGCGGGGCCTTTGCATATGACATGCCTCCGATCTGATGGGTCGGACCCGATGACTTGATGAATGGTTTTTTACCAAGGTTTCAAGCCCGCGCTGAGCCACTTTCATTGATTTTGGGCGCATTTTCTTTATTAAAGGAAATCTAAAGAAATACACAGGGAACCTTGGCGAATGCCTATAGCGATGAAATTTGGGCCGTTGGATCGGCCCGCACCGGATCCAACGGCCAGGACTTAAATTCATGAACAGTGGTCCGCCAAAGCCCCAGTTTTATCAAAATTTTATGTTTTAAAGGCATTTGCGCATATTTCAAAGAAAAGGCAGTTTTTAGTGTTTTGCATGCAGCACTCCCGCTCGCCACAGCCACAAGGAAATAGAGGATCGGCCAGAGCAACATGCGACAGCAACATGAAGGGCGGACCCGACGAAAGAGTTGGTCACGGTTATGGATCTCTGAGGTCCGAAAAGGACAGCGATGGGCGGAATTTGGAAATATTGCAGCGTTTCCCTGTTTATAACCCGAACAGACACAGTAACAGAGAAACACTCGCAGCCGTCGTCTGAAAGGGACCGGTGCATGGATTTCACAGGATCAATAACCACTTCATTACGGGTTCAGGCGGCAAGCCATCCTTAGAGGAGTCTCGTAGTCATGATGCAAACCAGAAAAGGGATTCGGCGGAGAGACAGCGGCCGACAAACAGAGCCCGGAAAGGGAAGGAGAGGGGCCACTGCACGCCTCAACCCAGATCAAACGAAATCATGAAGCATTAACGGTCCTGCCAGCACAGCGATCATCCTAACAAACCTCATGGGGCATCTTTGGCACGAGGGAGCTCCCAAGTATCACAGCAGGCCGTTCAAAACATCTGAGTATGGTTATTCCTCTGTCAGAAGAGGAAAAACCCCGAGCCATACCTGCCTATTGAGGGAATCAAACGGTTATGAAACAGGTCAGACAAGTCCACGACTCCGAGCTTTCTAGAGAGCTCAGGAGCATTGTAAGGGGCCTATAAAGGGCAGAAAACAAAATGTAACAAGGGTTCAACTTTTGGAGATTATTCCTCCTCTGTTCCTTCAAGCTTCTCATCTGCAGTGTTTAGTAATACAAGCTTCTTTTGCTGTTACATGTTCAATGTCCATTTCTCTTCTGTTCTATGCTTGCACTTGAACGATTTGTTTAGGTTTTCTAAGTGTTTAAGGCCAGATAACTGTCATCTTATCTTTGCTTTGACATATTGAATTTGCAAGCTTCTTTGCTGTCCATGGCTGGCCATTTATATGTGTGATTATATGTGCATCTGCCAGTATAGTTAGTAAGTTCATTTGCTGCCTGTAACTAGCCATTCATATTGGTCTATGTATGTAATACGCTGGCATAATCAGTGTTCTCCATCTATCCATTAAATCTACAAACTATTGAGCATTAGCAGTATAAAGCCTTGTGTTGTTGGGAGTGTTCATGCATGTCTTGAGCGTGAATAGAGGAAATGGTTATCCGACTTGATCCAAAGCATCTTTCATTCCGATAGTTCAGAGAACAATATTGAAAATTTTATGTTACCAGGCATCTCTGATTTACAACCTCAGAGAGTTTCTTGGAGTG